>SKCR01040301.1:0-104787 GCA_019454045.1 Zanthoxylum bungeanum | reverse complement strand
TCTAAATAAATCGGTGACATGACTGCCATTAAAGTATGGAGGATATCTCATATATCCATAGTGGTATCTCAAGTGGAATGACCACTATGCTACTCGACTCGAGAAGATTCCTATTGACATTGGTGTACCATCTATTATGAAATCTTCAGTGAGTCATTCAGTGTTTATCAAATAAACACCTACATGTCTATATGAGTCTCCCGAGACTCATGGATTATTGGGATAAACCATGGGACCAAGTCACGATATACGACATGTACTGGTCTCAGCGGATTTTACTAACCGACCCGTGTTAGTAAATCTTGACCAGAAACTTTATTTGAGAATAGACAACTTATAGTGACGCTTCTGTTAGACATTATGACCCATAGCGTCACTATTTTGTAAATGATATTGATATTGTTATTGTACAAAAAACTATGTGATAATGAAATTGCCTTTTGCCGTTTTGTAAAATTTATTTACTTTAATATAATAATGGCAAAAGTCCATATGATTAGTTCCGTATTGAGATGATATGAGACAGTATCAATATAAAAGGTTTAATCATTAATATCCCTAGTCGGAGTATTATCGAGATCGGACATTGATAATGCGGAATAGACTAGTATTGCACTTGTGCGAGTTGTGATGGCACAACGGCATAGTTCTCATATATTTAAGTATTGGATACTTATGCAAGTGCGATAGAGGTTGTGTTTTACCGATGGTACGGAAAACAGCTTCGCTCTGGACAGACCCCGCGGAATCCCATTGGTAGTATGTCTGCGTGTCTATGGGAGGCCGCATCAGGGTAGGTGTATATGGTCTTAACCTGAGACTTGCATCGCTAGTACTTGCGACAATCGGTAAACTTTGGTTGTGGTGGTTCGGGGCTTTAACCGGTTCTGTGTACGCCTTCTGGGTTTATCGAGAATCGTAGTGTACTGGATGTGATGTCAAGATGGAAGTATCACTTAAGACATATGGAGATGATAATCACACTGGATACATAACTAGTACTCTATAAAAGGTTGCAACCGTCGAGACAATATGACCAGGTCAGGATTGTCCGATTTAAAGAGACTAGTTGTTTGATATCCGATATATGTTTCGTACGGGGCAGACACATTTCCAGCCCCAGGCCTAACATGTGATCATCCGATACTAGATCAATATACGCAATACTACGGTATACTACGCTTGATATAGATCTAATATTCCAGTAAGAATATTTCTGGAGAATTGGGTAGGCATGGCGCTTGCTAGAAGCCAACCTTGTCTTGTAAATCGGTAAAAACGTAGTACGAGGTACGTACGTGTTTGGATTATCCAACGACCGTATTTACTGGACAAGGTTGGCTTCTAGCAAAGCGCCATGCCTACCCAATTCTCCAGAAATATTCTTACTGGAATATTAGATCTATATCAAGAGTAGTATACCGTAGTATTGCGTACATCGATCCAGTATCGGATGATTACATGTTAGGCCTGGGGCTGGAAATGTGTCTGCCCCGTACGAAACATATATCGGATATCAAACAACTAGTCTCTTTAAATCGGACAATCCTGACCTGGTCATATTGTCCCGACGGTTGCAACCTTTTATAGAGTACTAGTTCTGTATCCAGTGTGATTATCATCTCATATGTCTGAAGTGATACTTCCATCTTGACATCACATCCAGTACACTACGATTCTTGATAAACCCAGAAGAGGCGTACACAGAACCGGTTAAAGCCCCGAACCACCACAACCAAAGTTTACCGATTGTCGCAAGTACTAGCGATGCAAGTCTCAGGTTAAGACCATATACACCTACCCTGATGCGGCCTCCCATAGACACGCAGACATACTACCAATGGGATTCCGCGGGGTCTGTCCAGAGCGAAGCTGTTTTCCGTACCATCGGTAAAACACAACCTCCTATCGCACTTGCATAAGTATCCAATACTTAAATATATGAGAACTATGCCGTTGTGCCATCACAACTCGCACAAGTGCAATACTAGTCTATTCCGCATTATCAATGTCCGATCTCGATAATACTCCGACTAGGGATATTAATGATAAACCTTTTATATTGATACTGTCTCATATCATCTCAATACGGAACTAATCATATGGACTTTTGCCATTATTATATTAAAGTAAATAAATTTTACAAAACGGCAAAAGGCAATTTCATTATCACATAGTTAATTTTGTACAATAATACAATATCATTAACAAAACAGTGACGCTATGGGTCATAATGTCTAACAATCTCCCACTTGGCCTATAGCCAGTCACTCAAGCATCTAATACCTGAACTATGTATATGTCGTTCAAACACTTGCTGAAGAACACCTTCGTCAGCGGATCTGCAATGTTGTCATTGTTGAGTTCCAATATATGTCCCAAGATCAACAAATCAAGCAAGAAAAAGCATGAAACACAACATAGGAGGTGCGGAATATACTAACAATGGTCGGTTTTGATGCGAAGAAGAACACAAGCCATTTTCGTCCTCCATTGAGTTCGGCAGTAGCTCTCCTTGACAGTGGACTGCACGGTTTTGGGGTGTCTTCCTCCTTGTTCATTCGGCCATGGATGTCACCATTGAAGCTCCAAGCTTCAAGCTTTTCCATGCTCACAAATTCGTTTCCCTATCACCATATATAACCCTAGGTGTGCTAGCACTTCTTCATTCCTTGCTTCTCCATTTGCTCGGTCAAAACCAGAAGAAAAAGATGAAGAATCGACAGTGAAGCCGTGAAGAAAGAAGAGAAAAGAGAGGGAGAGGAAGAGTTGCGTGAAAGGGAGAGAGAGAGAAGTAAAATGAAATAAAATTGTAAAAGGTTTTTATAATTTCTAAAATTTAAAAAACCATTTACCAATTCTTTTTTTCTTTTCATTAAATACTAAAGTCAAAAATTAAAAAGCAAGAGTTGCTTTTTCAACTTCTACTTTTCCTTTAAGTCACATCACATCACTTTAATTCACTATTCACATCGCTAACGAATTAATTCTAAATTAATTCGTTCGCCCGAATTAAAATCTAATTTTAATTTCACGTCGAAATCCAATTTCTAATAATATATCAATTATATTATTTTATCGATTAATTCCAAATTAATCGTTCTCTCTCTTTAAACGATATTTTATCCGAGATAAAATATCTCCGTAATTAATCCCAGATTAATTTTCTCTTCTAGAAATAATCTTCTCTCTTTACTAATTAATCCCAGATTAATCAAAGTGCGAGTTATACATCATCGGTGAATCTTCAGGAAGCGACCCATGAGATCTCCGGATATGTTGGCAGTAAATACGGTCGTCGGACTATCCGAACATGTAAGTACCTCGTACTACGTTTATTACCGATTTACAAGACAAGGTTGGCTTCTAGCAAAGCGCCATGCCTACCCAATTCTCCAGAAATATTCTTACAGGAATATATAGATCTGTATCAAGCGTAGTATACCGTAGTATTGTGTATATCGGCCCAGTATCAGATAGTCACGTGCCAGGGCTGGGGGGCTGATAAGTGCTGCCCCGTCCGAAGCACATGTCAGATGTCTGTTAACTAGTCTCTATAATCGGATATACATGACCTTGTCATAATATCTCGATGGCTGGCCAGCACTTAAGAGCACTAATACCGTATCCTGCGTGACATCATCTCCACTATAACTGAAGTGATACTTCTGTCTCGACATCACACCCAATACACTACGACTCTCTGATAAACCAGAAGCGGTGTACGCAGAGCCGGTTAAAGCCCTGTACCACCAAGACCAAAGTCTACCGATTATCGCAAGTATTAGCGATGCAAGTCTCAGGTTAAGACTATACACACCTACCTTGATTTCGGCCTCCCATAGACACATAGTCATAATACCAATGAGATTCCGAGGGGTCTATCCAGAGCGAAGCTGTTTCCCGTACCATCGGTGAAACACACCTCCTATCGCACTTGCATAAGTATCCAATACTTAAATATATGAGAACTATGCCGTTGTGCCCTCACAATGCGCACAAGTGCAATACTAGCCTATTCCGCATTATCGATGTCCTGTCTCGATAATACTCCGGCTAGGGATATTTAATGATTAATCCTTCGTGGACTGATACTGTCTCATATCATCTCAATCCAGGAACTAATCATATGGACCTCTCTTCATTTATACATATATGGTGATCTAATCACAAATGATGAGAGTGCAATTTCCTTGTCACATAGTTAATTTGTACAACAACACGTGATCTGTACAAATAGTGACGCTATGGGTCATATTATCCAACAATCTCCCACTTGGCACATAGCCAGTCACTCGATTGTCTAACACCCGAACTATGTACGGTTCGCTCAAATTGCTGAGGAAAGGGTTCGTCAGCGGATTTGCGTAATTATCTTTGACGCGATTTATACGATCATCACATCGCCACGATGTATGATCCGAACGAATCAGATGAATATAGAAGTATATATCTGGATCGTCGATGAGACCTTTAATTCCTTAGCTTGTGCTGACGCCTAGCTCAGCTGCTGCTAAAAGAACTATATCTAATCTAATTAGATTTATTATCGATCCAAATGGCTTCTATTGCTGCCTCAGCTGCAGCAATAATCCGCATTTGTTGTTAATTCGGCAACAGTTATCTTGCTCGGAATATTTCCAGCTTACTGTCCCGTTATTCAAACTTTATAGTACCGCAGTATTTACCGTTTGGAAACTTGCAGCAGTGATCCTAGTCACTTCAAGTTCTCCATCTCCATAGTTTAAGACAACATCTTTAGTTCTCTAAGATACTAATAGATGTCCTTAACTTCAATCCAATGACTATCACTTGGATTGTCCCGATTGTGACTCCATATGCTCAAAGCGTATGAGACACCAATACAAGTACATTTTAAATGTACAATTTCCAGAGAGTGTTAACAACTCCAAATCTATCCCTGTAGATCTAGATCTTATTCCTTGAATAAAGGTTGTTACTCCCCAGAATTCACTAGAATTTCTTATGAAAGCCAAGCTTTCACCGATTGTTTTATGGGAATTTCATTATCAGTGCTCTCCCACTAACCTCCTTATATACACAAGAAATTATTTCGTTTGAGTCAAATCATAAACCATTATGATTATATCAAAACGTCAGTTCCAAGAACCTTATGCTTGTTTCAATCCAAACATGGATCGAATAACCTGAAACCTTGTTTGTCGGTTATACAAAATCGTCAGGATGTTGTAAGCATCCTCCAAAAGGTTTTCTTTTCAGGAAAGCGATTTTGATCTGCAACTGACACATTTCATAAATGAAATATGCAGTTATCAACAAGCATCTTCAAAATGGATTTACCATGGCAACAGGTAAAAGGTTGAACCGTTATTAACACAATGTTGATAACGATACCTTTCCGTCAAAAGCCCGGCTTTGTACGTTGGTATGTTGCATTCATGTATGTCTTCCTTGAAGACGTTTAATGTACCAATAGGCACAATGCCTTGTGGTACAACAACTAGTATCCAAAATAGTTGTTATACATGGAATCCATTTCGGATTCATGGCACTTTGCCATAATAGGGAGTCGATACCTCGTATCACTTCCTCAAAACGTAGTCGGCGGATATACCTTCATAAGATTGACATCTTTATGAGGTTAGATCAGAAACCCATACCCTAGGTCATTTCTGACTCTCTCTGATCTACGCGGTTCTTGTGTACTCGAAGATTAATGGTATAGATTCATCATAGATGAACTATTTGTGTTCCATTAAGGACTTCGTGCCTTGAACAGTATTACTTGATTTTCATCGAGTATCACTATCCTCCCACTGACCACTGCATATCGGTATTCCTCTCAGGAAAAACCGCATGGTGAGCAACAATCACATTGTTCTCCTGTGAGATTTATAAGTACTATACTTATGGTTCCCTTAGGATAACCTATATTGGCACTTATCCAATTTGGGTCCTTAGTTTGGTATTATCCAAACATATGCCTAGCATCCCAAAGTCAGGAGATGAGAAAACCCGGTTTCTTTCTCGTTCATATCTAATATGTAATCTGTCAAACAGATTATTATGGAACTTTATTCTAAATAAGTTATTGCACTGTTAAAACTTATCCGTTGAAGGAAATAGTAGCTCAGAGCGACTCATGATTAGCCTTATCATGTCTAACATGATTCGGTTAATCCGTTCGGACACACCGTCACTTTGACGTGTTCCGGGAGGAGTCCTCATTTGAAAGAATACTATACTCTTTCAAGTATATAAGAAACTTATTGTTTAAGTATTTTCATTACGGTCTTACCGTGACGGTATAATACTATAGCCGATCTGTTTGTCTATTTCGTGTCGAAACTCTAAAAGTTTCTGATTTGTGTTCTTCAAAAGAAACACATAACCATAACGTGATGCCACATCCGTTAAGGTCACGAAATATTCATGTTCACATCTAGCCTAGCTAGATATGGGCCCACTAACTTCACCATGAATAGGGCTAACAGATCGGTGGCCCTTTTACTATTACTAAGTAAATAGTATTTTAGGTACTTTACCTAATAAACTAGATTCGCAGACCTTATTTGAATAGTCAAATCAGTCCTAGTATCCACTCTTCAAAAGTGTGGATACGAGTCTTGTATAATTGTGTCCAGACAACAATGCCACAAATAAGTCTCTATTGATCAAATCAATTTGAGCTATTTATTTGTCATTTATATGTTTGAGATTTTATTTATATTCAAAATATAAATTCTGTTATTTACATCTAATGTATTTATCTCAGTATCATCTTTATATAATAAAACACTTTAGTGTTCTAGAATATAAAGGTTTATCCGCAACGGTTAAACACTGATATAGAGAGATAATGTCTCTAGTCAAACTAGTTACACTATAACAGTTCCTAATTTAAGTACACACCCGAAGGGTAGTTCCTAAACTTAGGTATCTACGGTCGAAACAGCGACTTTCGTCCCGTTTCCGATTCGCGCAGAGAAATCTCGGCTTGAAGTCAGTATCCAGCTCATAGCGGATTCTGAACATCAATACATATATTTTATGTACCACACTAAGTATTTAAAATCCAATTTCAATACTATTAGTGAACATAACTTTGACAAATATTTTTAAAGTAGAGCCTCGCCCTTTCTTTAATTCCTTCGTGTCTTCCATATCCAAATGGTAGTCACTTTGGGATATGTCAATTATCCTTTCAATATTTCAGAAACCTTAGGCCAAGCCTTGGGTTTTAGAATATCGAAACGATGTGCACCTCGTGCTGATGCCCAATTGCAAACTTTGACTTTATCCTCTAGAATAGTCAATTAATTCTCCAAGAATTATAAATTGCAATTTTAATACTTCTTAAATCTAAATTAGATTTATGACAAGTATATTAAATTAAGCATTAAAGTCATCATCACATAAATCTTCCAAAGATTTTATGCTCTACTTATTTTGCTTAATTTTGGGCTTAAGATATAATAAGTTATTTTATCAAATAAAGTAACCTATTATTATTCCCAATTTGAAAATTAAATCATTTAAAATATTTTAATCCCAGATTATATTTTAAATATCCAACTTTTCAATTTTATCTTGATTACAATAGTCCAACTATTTAATCAACGATTAGTGGTACTATTTATATTATAATGATTATAATAGTCCAACTATATAATCAAATATAATCCAAATTAATTAACCTCAATTACATTGATTACTATAATCCAATTATAAAATCAACTGTAAACTGAAATTAATTAATTCAAATATATTGATTAATATAATCCAATTATATATAATCAAGTATAATACAGTCCAACTGTTTATTAAAACAACAATTTAAATATTAGTCCAACTAACATTTAATCTAATGACGAAATAATTTAAATGAGCGCGTATGGCGAGTAATTGAACGAATATTGCAAATTCAATTCTTGCCTCCCACTATTTTTCGTCGAGCCTCTAACCCTCTGTCGAGTACTCGGGAAACCGTGTTTCCTAGTGGGCTAGGATCCCGTTAAATATCACACAATCTTGACTTTGGCCAACAAATTGTATGATAATTAACTAGGTAGATCTCGAAGATCAATTGGATCTCATCCAACTCCTAGATCCAGTAGGTGGACATCCAAGTCCCAAACATATATCTTATATATGCCTATACATCGAAAGTATACCCTAACCTTTTTCCTCTGAATCAACTAGGCCTTGGCTTTGGCACAACAAACCTAGTGATCCCAGTCAAGCGCGGACCCATTGACATGGAAGCTTCGTAATCAATGTATGGACAAGAAGTGGTCTTGACTTTGGCCAACAAACCACAACTTGGACACGACACCGATATGGAACAAAGCCTCGTGATTAAAACACATCTTTGACGGACAAGGGCTTGACTTTGGCCAACACCCCCTGCCAATCTCGGATCTTGAGTAAGAATCACTCAATGGAAGGAAAAGACGCATGATATTTTATGAGGGCTTTTCGCGTGCAAATTGGCTACCAATTTATTATCTTTGTTAAGGTCTCATCATCATACACCCTTAAACATGCATTCTAAACACATAATAAAGCGCATATGTAAAATAATAATGATATGCGGATGGATATTTTACACATTGATCCTAGATCAAATCTCTCATTTTCTCTCTCCGCTAGCACAAATATTTCTTCTACCCGTTACACTACACTTCTAAAGAAACCTCATTTACATGGAGGGGAATAGGTGAGAAGAGAATACAAAGAATAGGAGATAAGGCTGGACTCGCAGGTCCAATTAATAAATCAAATTTATTACAACAATTTCCAAAATTGCCCCACCCTTCTAATATCCATCCGATATACATTATTCAAACATCACAACCATGTATTCATACAAGCATGTTATCAATCAATCAAATCAAATTAATTAATCTTGATAATTAGTGATCATCCAATGTTCAAACAAAGATTTGATTTTGTTCGAGTCAAACTCGTATTGCGAACACGTACTCAAAGTACGATTTCTACGAATTAAATTAAATTACATAATTAAATCCAATTAATACGCATTTAATTCTAATTCATTATTTAATTCCAAATTAAATATTACACTTTTATAAAATAAACCTTTACGACTTAAATTCCAAATTTAATCGTACGGGTCTCAAAGCCCGATTAATATCCAATATTAATTTAATTAAAGTCCAATGGGCTTTTAATTAATTTCTTGAGGCGTGGACTTTTGGTCAACTCGGGTCAAACCGAAGAACCAAAATCCAATCCGGGAGTTACCCCATAAGCCTTTAAATTAATTTTGGCCCATTAGGCCCAATTAAATAATTAAGGTCCATTAAGTCATAATTGGACTTTATGGATGCGGTTTTAGGCCCAATTGGATCCAACCAAATTTGCCTAAACTCAACTTTGTTACAACAAAGCCCAAAAGCCCAATTACAACCTACCTAACAAGCCCAATTTCCAAAATCAAGCCCAAATTAATTAACTTATAAAATTCCAAATTTCACAATTAATTAACCTAAGTGTATTACACAATCAATTACCCAATTAACATTTCTAAAACATCAATTAGCCTAATTAATCATGCACTTTAACAACCAAATAGTGTCCAACACAATTCAATTAAAATCAAACCCAATTTACATGCTTTCAAGTCTCGGCAATTAGGGGTTTTTCAATCCGATTCGGTTTCAATCCAATTGAATCCACAATCATCATTTCCCAAATCAATTCAATTCATCCAATGAATTAAAACAAAAAATCACAATGAATTCATGTTCATTAAGATTCGGCCAAGCCACTTTAAAAGGGAAAAAATGTTCCAAATCAAAATTCAATCCAATTGAACTTCAAAACAACATTACCCAATTGTTTTAAGCCATCCAATGATCAAAAAAACAAATTATTCCAAGACATTAGGGTTCTTCCAATTTCGGTCATGCCTCCAATTTGGGGAAAATTGATCCAATCCAATTTTCTTGAAATTGATCACACACAATCTCAATTAAACATGTTTTAAGCATACTTAAACATCCAATTTAATTAAAACATGCTAAAACACATTTTCCCAATTTCAAGTTACATGTTCAACCTAAAGAATTGGGGAAAATTGATCCAATCCAATTTTCTTGAAATTGATCACACACAATCTCAATTAAACATGTTTTACAAGCATACTTAAACATCCAATTTAATTAAACATGCTCAAACACATTTTACCCAATTTCAAGTTACATGTTCAACCTAAAAATTGGGGAAAATTGATCCAATCCAATTTTCATGAAATTGATCATGCACACTTCAATTATCAACATACAAGCATACTTAACAATCAATTCAACCAAATCATGCTTCAATTGATTTTCCCCAATTTCAAACCCTAAAAGTTTCATGCTTGATAATAGCTCAAGATACCATTGTTGAGTTCCAATATATGTCCCAAGATCAACAAATCAAGCAAGAAAACGCATGAATACACAACATAGGAGGTGCGAATATACTCACAATGGTCGGTTTGATGCGAAGAAGAACACAAGCCATTTTCGTCCTCCATTGAGTTCGGCAGTAGCTCTCCTTGACAGTGGACTGCACGGTTTTGGGGGTGTCTTCCTCCTTGTTTCATTCGGCCATGGATGTCACCATTGAAGCTCCAAGCTTCAAGCTTTTCCATGCTCACAAATTCGTTTCCCTATCACCATAATATAACCCTAGGTGTGCTAGCACTTCTTCATCTTCCTTGCTTCTCCATTTGCTCGGTCAAAACCAGAAGAAAAAAAGATGAAGAATCGGCAGTGAAGCGTGAAGAAAGAAGAGAAAAGAGAGGGAGAGGGAGTTGCGTGAAAGAGTTGCGTGAGGGAGAGAGAGAGAAGTAAAAAGAAATAAAATTGTAAAAGGTTTTATAATTTTAAAATTTAAAAAACCATTTACCAATTCTTTTTTTCTTTTCATTAAATACTAAAGTCAAATTAAAAAGCAAGAGTTGCTTTTTCAAACTTCTACTTTTCTTTAAGTCACATCACATCACTTTAATAAAGTGACATGTTGTCAAGTCACATCACTCAAAGTGACAATTGATTTGACAATCGACGCGACTAGTGATTTGACGCTTGATGTGACTTGCGTGCCGCACTCGAATTCGAAATGCGAATGCGCTCGCAATCACTCTCGGGCTCGGGTTCGCTAATTCCAAATTAACGAATTTTCCGTCGCGTCGTAATTAAATGATTACGCCTAGCGAATTCACTATTCACGTCGCTAACGAATTAATTCTAAATTAATTCGTTCGCCCGAATTAAAATCTAATTTTAATTCCGCGTCGAAATCCAATTTCTAATAATATATCAAATATATTATTTATCGATTAATTCCAAATTAATCGTTCTCTCTCTTTAAACGATATTTTATCCGAGATAAAATATCTCCGTAATTAATCCCAGATTAATTTCTCTCTCTCGAAATTAATCTTCTATCTTTACTAATTAATCCCAGATTAATCAAAGTGCGAGTTATACATCATCGGTGAATCTTCAGGAAGCGACCCATGAGATCTCCGGATATGTTGGCAGTAAATACGGTCGTCGGACTATCCGAACACGTAAGTACCTCGTACTACGTTTATACCGATTTACAAGACAAGGTTGGCTTCTAGCAAAGCGCCATGCCTACCCAATTCTCCAGAAATATTCTTACAGGAATATATAGATCTGTATCAAGCGTAGTATACCGTAGTATTGTGTATATCGGCCCAGTATCGGATAGTCACGTGCTAGGGCTGGGGCTGGATAAGTGTCTGCCCCGTCCGAAGCACATGTCGGATGTCTGGTAACTAGTCTCTATAATCGGATATACATGACCTGTCATAATATCTCGATGGCGGCCAGCACTTAAGAGCACTAATACCGTATCCTGCGTGACATCATCTCCACTATAACTGAAGTGATACTTCCATCTCGACATCACACCCAATACACTACGACTCTCTGATAACCCAGAAGCGGTGTACGCAGAGCCGGTTAAAGCCCTGTACCACCAAGACCAAAGTCTACCGATTATCGCAAGTATTAGCGATGCAAGTCTCAGGTTAAGACTATACACACCTACCTTGATTTCGGCCTCCCATAGACACATAGTCATAATACCAATGGGATTCCGAGGGGTCTATCCAGAGCGAAGCTGTTTCCCGTACCATCGGTGAAACACAACCTCCTATCGCACTTGCATAAGTATCCAATACTTAAATATATGAGAACTATGTCGTTGTGCCCTCACAACGCGCACAAGTGCAATACTAGCCTATTCCGCATTATCGATGTCCTGTCTCGATAATACTCGGCTAGGGATATTTAATGATTAATCCTTCGTGGACTGATACTGTCTCATATCATCTCAATCCAGGAACTAATCATATGGACCTCTCTTCATTTATACATATATGGTGATCTAATCACTAATGATGAGAGTGCAATTTCCTTGTCACATAGTTAATTTGTACAACAACACCATGATCTGTACAAATAGTGACGCTATGGGTCATATTATCCAACAGTCATCCGATGCGACCTTCTCGACTTTTACATCGCCACGATGTATAATCTCCCGAATCAGATGGTAACGCCGAAGAACATGCTTGGATCGTTGATGAGACCTTGGTTCCTTAGCTTGTGCGATAGCCCCGTTATTGTCACAATACAATGGCACGGGCTCAGCAGCTAACGGAACTACTCCTAATTCGATTAGGAATTTTCGGATCCAAATTGCCTCCTTTGCTGCTTCCGATGCAGCAATATACTCCGCTTCAGTTGTTGAATCGGCAACAGTATCTTGCTTGGAAGATTTCCAGCTCATGCTCCGTTATTCAAACAAAAAATGTACCCCGATTGAAACTTGAAGTCGTCCTTGTCGGTTTGGAAACTTGCATCGGTGTACCCAGACACCTCAAGTTCTCCACCTCCATAAATTAAGAAAGCATCCTTAGTTCGTCTAAGATACTTAAGGATATTCTTAAAGCCATCCAGTGTCCTTCACCTGGATCGGCCTGATAGCGACTGCAAATGCTCAAAGCATATGACACATCAGGTCGTGTACATATCATGGCATACATGATCGATCCGACTGCCGAGGCGAACGGTATCCGACTCATGTTATCTCTCTCTTCCTTAGTTTTAGGACACATGTCCTTAGACAGAAGGATACCACGTGACATGGCATCAATCCCTTCTTGGATTGATCCATGTTGAATCGCTTCAACACTTTGTCAATATATGTACTCTGGGAGAGTCCAAGCAGCTTTCTAGATCTATCCCGGTAGATCTTTATTCCCAGAATAAAGGCTGCTTCTCCCAGATCTTTCATGGAGAATTTTAATGAAAACCAAGCTTTCAACCGACGTTAGCATGGGAATGTCATTGCCTACAAGCAATACGTCGTCGACATAAAGGACAATAAAAGTCAGTGCTCTCCCACTAACCTTCTTGTATACACAAGGGTCATCATCATTTTGAACGAAATCATATTCTTTTATGATCTCATCAAAACGCTGATTCCATGACCGTGATGCTTGCTTCAATCCATAAATGGATCGATTTAACTTACAACCTTGTTTGCAAGTCTAGGTACGATAAAACCGTCAGGTTGTTGCATATAAACATCCTCCAAAAGGTTTCCGTTAAGGAAAGCGGTTTTAACGTCCATCTGCCATATCTCGTAATCGAAATATGCAGCTATTGCAAGCATTATCCGAATGGATTTAATCATGGCAACGGGTGAGAAAGTTTCGTCATAATCAATACCATATTGTTAACGATACCCCTTTGCTACAAGCCTAGCTTTGTACGTTTGTACGTTGCCATCCATGTCGGTCTTCTTCTTGAAGATCCATCTGCATCCAATAGGCTTTACGCCTTCTGGTGCATCAACCAGTGTCCAAACTTGGTTGGCATACATGGAATCCATCTCGGACTTCATGGCATCTTGCATAAAAGAGGAATCAATATTCTGTATTGCTTCCTCATACGTAGTCGGTTCATTATCCTCAATAAGATTAATATCTACATGAGGTGAGATCAGGAACCCATACCTCTCAGGTACCTTCCTGACTCTCTCCGACTACGCGTCCTTGTGTATCTGAAGATTGTGGTACAGACTCATCCTGGATGGTCTGTTTATGTTCCGTCGTTGATTCATTGCCAGGAACAGTATCACTACGATTTTCATCGAGCTCCACTTTCCTCCCACTTACCACCGCATCTAGGAATTCCTTCTCAAGGAAAAATGCATGTAGAGCAACAACACTTTGTTCTCTTGTGGGTGATAGAAGTAATCCTTTGGTTTCCTTAGGATATCCCACGAAAAGGCATTTATCTGATTTGGGTTCTAGTTTGGTACCTTCCAAACGTTTAACATATGCCCAGCATCCCCAAATCTTCAGGAAAGAGAAACCTGGTTTCCTTCCTGTCCATTTCTCATATGGAGTCTGTTCAACAGACTTTGACGGAACCTTATTCAAAATAAGTACCGCACTGGTTAATGCGTATCCCCAGAAGGATATTGGTAGCTCAGTCCGACTCATCATCGACCTTACCATGTCTAACAAGGTACGGTTTCTCCGTTCAGACACACCGTTTAATTGCAGTGTTCCAGGATGAGTCCACTGTGAAAGAATACCATTTTCTTTCAAGTAATCTTGAAACTCATAACTTAAGTATTCGCCACCACGGTCCGACCGCAATTTCTTAATACTCTTTCCTGTTTGTTTTTCTACTTCGTGTCGAAACTCTTTGAATTTCTCAAAAGTTTCCGACTTGTGTCTCATTAGATACACATAACCATAATGAGATGCATCATCCGTAAAGGTTACGAAGTAATGATATCCACCTCTAGCCTGGCTAGACATGGGCCCACATACGTCGCTATGAACGAGGGCTAACAGTTCTGTGGCACGTTCAGCTTTACCACTAAAAGGTGATTTAGGCATTTTGCCTAAAAGACAAGATTCGCAGACATCATATGAATTAAGATCAAATCCGTCCAAGTACCCACTCTTCGAAAGTGTGGATATGCGAGTCTTGTTTATGTGTCCTAGACGACAATGCCACATGTAAGCTTCATCTTTTAGATTACTCTTTTTGAGCCTTTTGTTTGTTATTTTATGTTTAGGAGATTCATTTATATTCAAAATATAAAGGCCATTATTTGCTACAGCAGTGCAAATTTCTGCATCATTTTATATAAATAACACCCAGTGTTTCTAAATACAAAAGTGTACCCATGCTGGGTTAACAAAGATACAGATATGACATTCCTAGTCAAACTAGGTATATAATAACAGTTCAAAAGTTTAAGCATATGCCCCGAGGGCAATTCCAAAACAAAAGTCCCTACAGCCAAAACAGCAACTGGAGTTCCGTTTCCGACTCGTAGATCAACCTCCCCTGAAGTCAGCATCCTGCTATCCTGCAGATCCTGCAAATCAGTACATATATGAGCAGCACAACCAGAATCAAAAATCCATTTTTAAAACTAGAAGTAGTCATATTTATCTCAATAACAAACATACCAGAGGCTAGTGCCTTGCCTGCCTTGATATCCTCCCTTTGTCCCTTGCCCATTCGGCAGTCACGTTTCCAGTGACCCTTCTTGCCGTAGTTGAGGCAGACATCTTGAGATTTGTCCCTTGGCTTCCCAGAAGCTTTTGTCAACTTGCCTTTACCCTTTTTCTTATGTTTCTTCTTCCTCACCCCTCCAGTAGCTTTGGGCCCAGCCTTTGGCCTCTGAGAGGTCGATGTAAAGTGCGCCTCGCGCTTGCCCCCTTTTTGGAGTTCTTTTTCAGACTCCTTCAAGATGGATAACAGCTCTCCAAGAGTGTCATCCGTATCCATCAACTTATAGTTGATTATGATTTGTCTCCAAGTATCAGGGTGACTGTAAGATCAAATCTATGGTCAGCTCAGCCTCCAAGACTATTCCCATATTGGCCAACTCATAATATCGGCGATCATTTGAGCCCCATGGGCCTCAACTGATGCGCCTTCAGTCATTCGGGCGTGGAAGAGTTTCTTCACCAACTCGTACCTTTCCATCCGCTTGTTGGAGCGGTGGAGATCTCGCAGTCTAGCCATCATACTATAAGGATCCAAGTCCCTATTCTGGCGACGAAAGTGCTGAGTCATCGAAGCTAACATAATAGCCTGAGCTGTGTCACAATCATTGCTGTGAGTTTTCCATAACTCCAGCTCAAGTGGGTCAGTGGGCTTAGGCGGGAGAGGTGTTTGTATAGTGTACAACATCCTCTCAGCCCCAAGGACTATCCTCAGGTTCATTTCCCAATCAGCGAAGTTTGTGCCCTTAAAGACATTGTCACCCATGATGATGTCACGGACATTTACCTTGCTTGCCATCTCAACTACGATAGTCCAACTATCTAGTTAACGATAAAATGGGTACAGTCAAACTGTTACAAGAAAAATAACAATGAATTAGTCCAACTAATTTTAATTAATTAAACGAAATAATTTTGAAAGACGCGTAAGGCTAAGTATCTGAATGAAATTGCAAATTCAATACTAGCCTCCCACTATTTTTATCAAGTCTCTAACTCTCTGTTGAGAACTCGGGAAATCCTATTTCCTAGTGGGCTAGGATCCCGTTAAATAACACACAACCTTGACTTTGGCCAACAAGCTGTATGCTATTTAACTAGGTAGATCTCAAAGATCAATTGGATCCCATCCAATCCCAGATCCGGTTAGGTGGACATCCAAGTCCAAAACATATGTATATTTACTTATGCCAATGTATCTAATACATTTTCCTAACCATATCCTCCGAACCATCTAGGCCTTGGCTTTGGCACAACAAACCTAATGATTCCGGTTAAGCGGGACCAATTGACAAGGAAAGTTTCATAATCAATGTCGTTGGACAAGAAGTGATCTTGACTTTGGCCAACAAATCACAACTTGGACAAGACACCGATGTGGAACAAAACTCTCATGATTCAAGTACATCCTCAATTGACAAAGGTCTTGACTTTGGCCAACAAACCAATGCCAATTTTGGATCTTGAACAAGAATCATTCAATGGAAGGATAATTGCTTAATATAAATTGAGGGATTTTGCGTAATTGGCAACCAATTTATTATCTTTGTTAGGTCTCATCATCATACACCCTTAAGCATGCTTCTAAAACATCATAAAGTGCATAAAGTAAATTAATAGTGATATACGGATGGATATATAAAACAACTTGTTCCTAGAACAAATCACTCCCTTTCCACTCCCCGCTAGCAATATTCTACTTCTACCCAATTACATAATACAATAAGAGAAACCTCATTTACATTGAGGGGAATTAGGTGAGAAGAGAATATAAAGAGATAAAAGAGATAAGGCTGGACACGCAGGTCCAATTTATAAATTCTAAATTTACAATAATTTCTAAAATTACCCTTTCCCTTCTAATATCCATCCGCTATACACTATTCATTCATCACATACATGTATATTCATTCAAGACATGCTATACAACCAATCTAATCCAATTAATTAGTCTTTGATTAAGTGATCATCCAATGTTCAATCAACGGTTTGATTTTGCGCGAGTCCAACTCGTTTGAGAATAAGTACATAAGGTACGAATTCATGAATTATATCGAACTACCCGTTAAATCCAATTTAAGTCACATTCAATATTAATTCAATTTATTTAATTCCAAATTAAATGTTTACACTTTTAATGTACAGCATCCTCTCAGCCCCAAGGACTATCCTCAGGTTCATTTCCCAATCAGCGAAGTTTGTGCCCTTAAAGACATTGTCACCCATGATGATGTCACGGACATTTACCTTGCTTGCCATCTCAACTACGATAGTCCAACTATCTAGTTAACGATAAAATGGGTACAGTCAAACTGTTACAAGAAAAATAACAATGAATTAGTCCAACTAATTTTAATTAATTAAACGAAATAATTTTGAAAGACGCGTAAGGCTAAGTATCTGAATGAAATTACAAATTCAATACTAGCCTCCCACTATTTTTATCAAGTCTCTAACCCTCTGTTGAGAACTCGGGAAATCCCATTTCCTAGTGGGCTAGGATCCCGTTAAATAACACACAACCTTGACTTTGGCCAACAAGATGTATGCTATTTAACTAGGTAGATCTCAAAGATCAATTGGATCCCATCCAATTCCCAGATCCGGTTAGGTGGACATCCAAGTCCAAAACATATGTATATTTACTTATGCCAATGTATCTAATACATTTTCCTAACCATATCCTCCGAACCATCTAGACCTTGGCTTTGGCACAACAAACCTAATGATTCCGGTTAAGCGGGACCCATTGACAAGGAAAGTTTCGTAATCAATGTCGTTGGACAAGAAGTGATCTTGACTTTGGCCAACAAATCACAACTTGGACAAGACACCGATGTGGAACAAAAATCTCATGATTCAAGTACATCCTCAATTGACAAAGGTCTTGACTTTGGCCAACAAACCAATGCCAATTTTGGATCTTGAACAAGAATCATTCAATGGAAGGATAATTGCTTAATATAAATTGAGGGATTTTGCGTAATTGGCAACCAATTTATTATCTTTGTTAGGTCTCATCATCATACACCCTTAAGCATGCTTCTAAAACATCATAAAATGCATAAAGTAAATTAATAGTGATATACGGATGGATATATAAAACAACTTGTTCCTAGAACAAATCACTCCATTTCCACTCCCCGCTAGCAATATTCTACTTCTACCCAATTACATAATACAATAAGAGAAACCTCATTTACATTGAGGGGAATTAGGTGAGAAGAGAATACAAAGAGATAAAAGAGATAAGGCTGGACACGCAGGTCCAATTTATAAATTCTAAATTTACAATAATTTCTAAAATTACCCTTTCCATTCTAATATCCATCCGCTATACACTATTCATTCATCACATACATGTATATTCATTCAAGACATGCTATACAACCAATCTAATCCAATTAATTAGTCTTTGTTTAAGTGATCATCCAATGTTCAATCAACGGTTTGATTTTGCGCGAGTCCAACTCGTTTGAGAATAAGTACATAAGGTACGAATTCATGAATTATATCGAACTACCCGTTAAATCCAATTTAAGTCGCATTCAATATTAATTCAATTTATTTAATTCCAAATTAAATGTTTACACTTTTAATGTGCTTTTAAAGATTAGATTCTAAATCTTATCAAATTGGGTCTCCAAGCCCAACTAACATCCAATGTGTGTTTAATTAAAGTCCGATGGGCTTTCAATTGATTTATAAAGGCTTGGGCTTTGGTCAATGTGGGTCAAACCCAATTACCAAGCCCAAATAAGGAATCACCCTTAAGTGCCATAAAATCAATTTCAAGCCCATAAGGCCCAATTAAACATAAAAGCCCATTAATTAAATTTTAATATTCCAAATTTTAAAATTCAATTGATTAAAGTGTAATTGCATGATTAATTCATTAAACCAAATATTTCAAAAATACCAATTTAATTTATTAATCATCAATTGTTCAAAACACTTGTCTAACGTTTATTTGAACAAAAAATCAAGTCCTTTAACATGTCATGTTGTATTCGGCCAAGAGGGATTTTTGCGGTTCGATTTGTTTTTCAATCCAATTGAATTACTAATCTATATCCCGTATGGATTTTAAGTCATCTAATGAACTTGAAAGCAAAAAATCCAATTAAGTGAAAGGACCTCCATTTTCTGTCAAAGCAACAATTTTGGGGAAAAAATCATCCAATGCATTTTTCTCAAAATTGATCATGTATTACATCAAATATCATACATATAAGCATACTCAAATCATCTAATGAACTTGTGCATGCAAAATACCAAACCAGTAAAATGACCTACACATTCGGCCAAGGCATCAATTTTGGGGAAAAATTATCCAATGCATTTTTCTCAAAATTGATCATGTATTATATCAAATATCATACATATAAGCATACTCAAATCATCTAATGAACTTGTGCATGCAAAATATTCAACTTAGTGGAAGTACCTCACATTCGGCCAAAGCAACATTTTGGGGAAAAATCATCCAATGCATTCTTCTCAAAATTGATCATGTATTATATCAAATATCATACATATAATCATGCTTAAGTCATCAAATAAACTTGTGCATGAAAAATTTCAAACCAATGGAAGCACCTCCACATTCGGCCAAGACAACCACTTTGGGGAAAAATCATCCAATGCATTTTTCTTAAAATTGATCATGTAATATATCATATAACATACATATAAGCATACTTTAGCATCCAATTTAACAAGAACATGCTTCAATCAATTTTCCCCAAATTAACCCTAATGTATTTCATGCTTAAACATGGCTCCATGATACCATTGTTGATTTCTATAATTAGTCCCAAAGAAAGATTAAGCCATAGAAATACAAATAACACACATGCAAAGCTAGAAACATGGCGGAATCATACTTACTAAGCTTTGTGATGAAAATGGTGAAGACAATCCTTGAGTCTTCAAGGTGGAAGTTTCGGCCAAGCAAGAAGATGGAGAGAAGCTTCAAATCTTCAAGTGTTCCAAGCTCCAAGGTTGTTTCCCTACCACCTCTTTTGATCCTTGCTTGTGCTAGCAAAAATGGAGAATGAAAAACAATTTTTCTGCCTTTGGTTTGAAGCTCACGGCGTGAGCTAGGGAGAGGAAGAGGGAGAGTATGACTTATCAATTTTTGTTCTCCTTTTGTTTCTAAAACCGTGAGAGACAAAATGAAAAGCAAATGAAATGATATCAAATACCAAATGAATTTTTAATTAAAAAACCCTTCAAAAACCGTGAAAGGTTTTCCCTCCAAAGGAAAATTCATCATTTGCCATCATTATCTCACATTGAGAATAGAGACAATGTATCATCCCTTAAAGGTGACTAGATACATCCATCATCTATTCGTATCAAGTAATGAGATATCGCGATGTGATTTGCGGATTCCACCCGTTTCAAAATACGATTGTGTCCGCAAACACTTTCGGGCCCAAATTCGCTAATTCCGTATTAACGAATTTCCGTCGCGACGAGAATTAAATAATTACGCCTAGCGGAATTATTATTCAGATCGCTAACGAATTAATTCCAAATTAATTCTTTTGCCCGAATTAAAATCCGATTTTAATTCCGCGTCGAAATCTAATTTCGTTTAATAATATATCGAATATATTATTTTATCGATTAATTCCAAATTAATCGATCTCTCTCTCTCTTCTAATAAGGCATTTTATCCAAGATAAAGTTTCTCCGTAATTAATCCAAGATTAATAAAGTTTGAATCAAACATCATAGATGAATCTTCAGGAAGCGACCCAAGAGATCTCCGGATATGTTGGCAGTAAATACGGTCGTTGGATAATCTAAACACGTACGTACCGGTTTTAGAGACAAAAGGAGAACAAAAATTGATAAGTCATACTCTCCCTCTTCCTCTCCCTAGCTCACGCCGTGAGCTTCAAACCAAAGGCAGAAAAATTGTTTTTCATTCTCCATTTTTGCTAGCACAAGCAAAGATCAAAAGAGGTGATAGGGAAACAACCTTGGAGCTTGGAACACTTGAAGATTTGAAGCTTCTCTCCATCTTCTTGCTTGGCCGAAACTTCCACCTTGAAGACTCAAGGATTGTCTTCACCATTTTCATCACAAAGCTTAGTAAGTATGATTCCGCCATGTTTCTAGCTTTGCATGTGTGTTATTTGTATTTCTATGGCTTAATCTTTCTTTGGGACTAATTATAGAAATCAACAATGGTATCACTTGGAGCTTGGAACACTTGAAGATTTGAAGCTTCTCTCCATCTTCTTGCTTGGCCGAAACTTCCACCTTGAAGACTCAATGATTGTCTTCACCATTTTCATCACAAAGCTTAGTAAGTATGATTCCGCCATGTTTCTAGCTTTGCATGTGTGTTATTTGTATTTCTATGGCTTAATCTTTCTTTGGGACTAATTATAGAAATCAACAGCTTCCCAATGTCAATTTCAAACTACGTTGTAACTGCGTACTATGTTGTAAATCCTAGGGTCTTTGTCTAATATATACATATCACTAAATCATATTTAGTTTCAATCTAATCGTAATTAGATCGAATACGTATATAAAAACAAGAGGTACTACCATTTAATAAGTAATATTATAGAAAAAAGAATTGTCATATTCATGAATCGGACATAAATACGATCCGGATTGGCACTCTAAGCACCAACCCTAACAATTTATCCCACTTGAGAGGTAGGCAAAAGGAAGTAGGTCACCTATAATATATTGAGTTTGTCCAAAAAACTCATTGTATATCCTAAGCTGTATATCAATATGACTCAGATGCGACATCAATATTTTGCTACAACTACTAAGTTGTCTATGTATTTAGAGATCAAATCCAAATTTATGAGATAATCGCAAACAAAACACTATATCAAAACTTTTAATCTATAAGGTCACTGATTACGCCCAAATAAATCTCGCGGTTATCGCAGTACAGTTGGGGTGTCGATTCCTCAGAGAGATGGTTACAATGAAACTGATTCACTCAATCGAAAGCATTAACGGTAACTTAATTAAAGAAGAGATTAAATTGCAAGTAAATTAAAGATTACGAAAGCTTAAAGGGTTTTATCAATGGAGAAAGATAGCAAAGCGTTCGGGTTCCCTCTTGTACCTATTATTTCTATCCTGTTATTAATTCATTTTATTACGCAACTGAGGGTTTCACGTCCCAAACCCACAATTGGAAGATATTCAATTCTACTCAATTCAAAGTTCTAAGGTAATTACTATTTTATCTTCTCTATGTTCACAACTCACAAGGTTATCGTTGCAACCTATCCAGCGACGACAGTATACCCTCATGCAATACTGCAGCAAAGGATGAACTCGCAAAACAACCTTTACCAATCTCGACCAATTTCACTAATAACACATAGAAAAAGCATGACTGAATCTATATGCCAATTAATAAAATATGGTTTTCAAATCACAATACTCAAAAGAATAACGAGAAAAATAAAATAACAATTATATTAAACGATTAAAATCATCCACGAATCAAATAACAAAAATAAAAGAATAGGGTGCAAGAGTTCGCCCTTAGCTTCGCTTGGGAGATTAGTTCCGCATGCCGAAGGAAGAAATAACATAGATGAGTTGGAGAAACATCGTATGGATCATTATTACTGCTTCCTGGATTGCTCTCGGCTCCCCTGGATTGCTTCTGGTTCTCGGCTCTCTTTGTTCAATTGCGCAGCCTTCTCTTATTCCACTCGACAGCCGCTGCCGCCTTTGTTTTTAATTTGTTCTTACGCTGGCCGCTCCCCCTCAGCAATCTGTGCTTAAATTGGCGCAGCCTTTATCTTCCTTCGTCCACGCTCAGGCTATCCTCCCTCCTCTTCGTGTGAGGCTCTCGGCCTCTTATTTATTTATTTGTCACACAGCAGCCTACTTCATATTGCAAACTTTGCATGGCTTTTATAGTACAAGAAATACTGAAACCCTATTTTAATTGGACCCACGCTTGTTTTCTTCTTCTTTGGTCAAAGGTGGCGGCCCAGCTTGTCTTCCTCTTTAAATCAATTTCTTCACGTGAATAAGCAATTCTTCTTTCTTTAATTGGTTGACTTTCCAAGTTATTTTTCTTTGCTTTCCACGTTAATTTCCTTTCCAATTCCTACAAATAATAAATAGGGAAATTACTTAAATTAACTTAAATAATCAATACTTTCTAAATTAATATAATGATAGATATTATATAATAAAATATAAAATATATAACTAAATACTTAACAATAAGCCTAGATAAGTGATGTTTCAAAGTACATTTTCATGCACTTATCACAACCCCCAACCAGCTTAATGCTAGTCCCTAGCAATTCAAGCGCAAAATTAAAATAAGAACTAAATAAATAAAACTACCTAAGCCATTTTCGTAGGGATCACGATTGCATTTAGCGTATGCAACAAGCCTTTAAACCCCTAGGTGTCCCTAGTGGACGAGTTATAGTCTCGTGAGGGCTTACAGTGACGACACCCACAAACGTCATTCAAAACACACAATCATGCAAAAAATAAAAATTAAATAGTCTCAATAGTTTCACATAATTTTGTCCTCAAAGAATGCATAGTAATGAAACCATAGAACCTTCAAAGTACTCAATGCAACTCAAATCTAAGTCTTAGAATAAATCATCTAAGCTAGACTCAAAGTGTGTGTGTGCTGAGGTTCGTTCACAGCTTTATTTCCAGGTAAGCCAACTCAATGATTTCGTTTTAAAAATTGGGATCGATGGGTCAAACCAACCTAGATATCTCAATTAAGCTCTGTAATTGCTTTTATGTGCTCAATATGGTATGATTACTTCTTTTTTTCTTTTGTCTCACTTTTCATTTTCTTCTATTTGCATTTTTCTTTTTTTCTTTTTTTTTTCTAACACACCTACCCTTTAAGGTAGCATTTCTCCTCATGGTGGTCCTAATACTCGCCCATGGGTAGCTTCACGCTTATCGGTTATAGGTGGTTTATTTTCTTTCTTCAGAGACTTTTTCTTTTATTTTCAACCATACCACATGTCATAACACAAGCAAATCAGGATAGACATCTAAGCAAACGGTCATTCATCGACATGTAATTTCTTCAACTAGTCATCTTGCTAACTACTCAGGCTTTCACTGCTAAAAACCTATAATTAAGTGCTTACGAGTCTAATATAGATAAACTACTCAAATCATCAGATAAAAGTGCATTAAAGGACTTATCGTTTTTAAGATTTCATCATAACACAAACAATATCATCATAGGACCTATGTTTAACTATCAAGGACTAAAAACAAACAAAACAAACAAGCAAAATTTTTTTTTTAGATAATAATAAAATGTATTTATGACAAGCATTATCATGCACATGCATACACCCCCACACTTAAAACTTGCATTGTCCTCAATGTAAGATAAATATATAAAGAAAAAGGATTAAGGAACAACACTACCAGGCGCGGAGTTGATCAGGTTCCTGCTGGCGAGACTTTGGTTGTGTGGTTGTGTAGGTTGTGCTAACTCCTGCATAAACACTCACGCAAACAGGAAAAATAAACATGCAATTAGCACACAATAAAATAAAACTAAAGGAAATAAAATAAAATAAAATAAATACATATGCAAGGGTTGCCTCCCCGCTAGCGCTAAGTTTAACGTCATCAGCCAGACACAAGCACTCAAGTTGTCATGGTGGTTTCCATCGAGCGTACTGATGAAGGCATGCGAGAGAATGCTTGTCTAGCTGTGGCAGTTTATCCACTAACCCATGGTCTGGTGGCTGAAATTTGGTACTGCACATAAGGAAAGATTCGTTCAATCTCCTTTTTAACCTCACATGTATCATCTTTAATTGAGCATTAACTCTCATTTTTCCTCCTTTTTCGATTCTTAGGAACCAGTTTCAGTTCAGAAGGATTTGAAACAGGTTGTAGATGAGCTGTTTCTGGCCGGACTGCTTCGAGCATGTATGTACCTTGACACTCATCATCATCCCATGGTTGTTTTTCAACATGAAAAATATTCACCTCTAAAGTCATATTTCCAAATGATAGCTTCATTAGGCCGTTCCTGCAATTGATAAGAGCATTAGCTGTGGCAAGAAAAGGTCTACCTAAGATAAGTGAAATTTTGGACTCAGCGTTAACCACAGACTGAGTGTCTAAAATTAGGAAGTCAACGGGGTAGTAGAATTTATCAATTTGAACTAAGACATCCTCGACTACTCCCCGTGGTGTTCTAATGGATCGGTCAGCTAATTGTAAAGCTACTGATGTAGGTTTAATCTCGCCAAGCCCTAACTGCACATAAATCGAATATGGCATGAGATTAACACTAGCACCTAAATCTAATAATGCTTGACCAAAATCATGGGTGCCAATGTGGCAGGTTATGGTAGGACATCCTGGATCTTTATACTTTGGCGGAGTCCTCTGTGCAATTACTGCACTTGCATGCTCTGTCAAGAATGCAGTCTTTTTCACATTATGCTTCTTCTTCATAGTGCATAGATCCTTTAAAACCTTAGCGTATGTGGGAACCTGTTTAATTACATGTAATAAGGGCAGGTTGATCTTTACTTGCTAAGATGTTCTAGGATCTCACCGTTTGGGTCCGCAGCTCTGGTAGTGGGCCTAAGGGCTTGAGGAAATGGTACTCTGACCTGGTAAGGTGGCTCTGGATCTTCATGTGGGGTGTTGGTATCAATATCTTTAGGGTCTCCTACAGTGTTGGGAGTATCATATGTCCCTACCTCTTTACCACTTCTAGTGAATATAGCATTAACACCTTTCACATTAGTTGTTTCGTGATTAGCCTGTGCCATGTGTTGGCTTTGTGGATTTGGTTGAGCCTGAGATGGGAATTTTCATGTTCGTGCACACTCAAGACATTAGTTAACCTAGAGATCTGACTCTTAATCTCCTTATTATCTTCAACTACTTGAGCTATCAATGACTCAAACCTTTGATTTGTTTTATTCTGGGCTTCTACAATCACCTTCTGGGCTTCCACAAATGCTTGCAATGTATCCTCTAAAGAATTTCTAGGAACCGTAGGTGTGTGATACTGAGGGGTACTATATCCTCTGGGTGGTGATGTTTGACTCGGCTGATAGGACTCCTGTTTCCAACTAAGGTTGGGATGGTTCCTCCAACTAGGATTATAGGTATCTGGGTATGATGTGTGAGGCTTCTGATACGTCCCTAATGCATGGCATTGTTCTTCATATGTTCCTCTCATCTCACCATATACCGGATACTCTTGAGATTCTAGTTGGGCTACTGAATGCATTGTCTTGCTGTCTTTGGCTATTAAGGCTCCTATCTGTCTAGTTAACAGCTCAACTTGTGTCTTAAGGCCATCCTCTTCCCTAAAGTGTTGTAAGCTTCTGCTAGAAGAAGTGTGTCATATCCGTGTTATCCACGACATTGGGTCCAGTCCAAGTATGTGATTTCTTGGCTAGGTCATCTAAATACTCGAGCGCCTCATCAGGGTCCTTTTGGATAAACTCACCATTGCACATTGTCTCAATGAATTGGCGTTCCCTAGGGGTTAGTCCATCATAAAAGTAACTTACTAAACGCCAACTCTCATACCCATGGTGGGGACAACTAGCTAACAACTCTTTATACCGCTCCCACGTTTGGTAAAGGGTCTCACTGTCTCTCTGGGAGAAGGTGGATATTTTTCTTTTCAGGGCATCTGTCTTATGGTGTGGGAAATATTTGTCGAAGAATGCCTGAGTCATCTCGCCCCACGATCCTATTGACCTAGGTCTTAAAGAATACAACCAGCTTTTAGCTCTATCCTTAAGGGCAAAGGGGAAGAACTTAAGTCTAATTGTGTCGGTGGTTCCAAACTGGTCGTGGAAAGTTGCTACTACCTCTTCAAATTCCCTAATGTGCACGTAAGGATTTTCGCTCTCTAAACCGTGAAAAGTTGGAAGATACTGTATCATTCCAGGTCTAAAGTCTATGTGTGGTGCATTAGGAGGAAACATGATGCACGAAGGTGTAGCTGTGCGAGTTGGGTGACGGTACTCTTCAAGAGTCCTCCTAGGTGGTCTCTCGTATTCACTCATGTTATGTGCGCTAGACGCGGATGGTGTGCAGAAGCGATTTTCAAAAATATTCTCAGAGTCTGAGCTTTCTTCTTCAAAATATATCCCTACGTCTAGACATGTAATTGAAGTTCAAATAATACGAGAAATAAAATAAATAAAAAAAAACAAATAAATAAATAAAAGAATAAACTAAAACTCAAAATCTAACTAAAGCTAAAACAGAAATAAAATAACTAAAATAAATACTAAAATAAAAGACTAGAAAAAATAAAAAGAACAAATTAAAAATAAAATACTAATAATAATAATAAAAAAAAAAAAAACTAGAACGAAGTTACCGCTTCGTTGTTGACTAAGCAAACCTGGTCCTTTTGCTTGTAAACCGTCTCCCCGGCAACGGCGCCAATTTTGATTACGCCCAATATATCTCGCGGTTATCGCAGTACAGTTGGGGTGTCGATTCCTCAGAGAGATGGTTACAATGAAACTGATTCACTCAATCAAAAGCATTAACGGTAACTTAATTAAAGAAGATATTAAATTGCAAGTAATTAAAGATTACGAAAGCTTAAAGGGTTTTATCAATGGAGAAAGATAGCAAAGCATCCGGGTTCCCTCTTGTACCTATTATTTCTATCCTGTTATTAATTCATTTTATTACGCAACTGAGGGTTTCACGTCCCAAACCCACAATTGGAATATATTCAATTCTACTCAATTCAAAGTTCTAAGGTAATTACTATTTTATCTTCTCTACGTTCACAACTCACAAGGTTATCGTTACAACCTATCCAGCGACGACAGTATACCATAAGGCAATACTGCAGCAAAGGATGAACTCGCAAAACAACATTTACCAATCTCGACCAATTTCACTAATAACACATAGAAAAAGCATGACTGAATCTATATGCCAATTAATAAAATATGGTTTTCAAATCACAATACTCAAAAGAATAACGAGAAAAATAAAATAACAATTATATTAAACGATTAAAATCATCCACGAATCAAATAACAAAAATAAAAGAATAGGGTGCAAGAGTTCGCCCTTAGCTTCGCTTGGGAGATTAGTTCCGCATGCCGAGGAAGAAATAACATAGATGAATTGGAGAAACATCGTATGGATCATTATTACTGCTTCCTGGATTGCTCTCGGCTCCCCTGGATTGCTTCTGGTTCTCGGCTCTCTTTGTTCAATTGCGCAGCCTTCTCTTATTCCACTCGACAGCCGCTGACGCCTTTGTTTTTAATTTGTTCTTACGCTGGCCGCTCCCCCTCAGCAATCTGTGCTTAAATTGGCGCAGCCTTTATCTTCCTTCGTCCACGCTCAGGCTATCCTCCCTCCTCTTCGTGTGAGGCTCTCGGCCTCTATTTATTTATTTGTCACACAGCAGCCTACTTCATATGCAAACTTTGCATGGCTTTTATAGTACAAGAAATACTGAAACCCTATTTTAATTAGACCCACGCTTGTTTTCTTCTTCTTTGGTCAAGGTGGCGGCCCTTGTCTTCCTCTTTAAATCAATTTCTTCACGTGAATAAGCAATTCTTCTTTCTTTAATTGGTTGACTTTCCAAGTTATTTTTCTTTGCTTTCCACGTTAATTTCCTTTCCAATTCCTACAAATAATAAATAGGGAAATTACTTAACACTACAAGAAAAAAGGCCTTTACTGACACTAAGGTTAGTGACACTAGGCTAAAAGAGTCAGAAACGACGTGTAAATGGGCCTATTTCCGTGTTTTTCACTTAAATATCAACTGACACTATGGTATCAGCGATTTTAGTGTCAGTAATTACTATTACAATAGTATCAGTAAGAAATAAAAAAAAAAAAAAAAACGCGTAGTCGTCTGGAGTCGAAACAACACCTCGCGGAAGTGACGTTTTTCGCATATATTACTGACACTAGAGTATCAGTAAATTTAGTGTCAGTAATTAATGATACCTTAGTATCAGTAAAAAAATTAAAAAAAAAAAATTATTTCCTTAAGTCTGCTGTGACTCGAAATTGTAACCATTGATATAAATTTTTTTTTTATTGTAAGGCTTTACCACTGGGCCAAATCGTGACTTTTGTTCCTTAAACCGCGGTTTATAAAAATATATATGTATTTGTCGGGTCAAAACCTGAACCGTAGTTACCAAATCAATCTTAGTAATTTAGGGTTCCTCTCATTCCCACATTTTTTTTCATCGCGCAGCCTTTGTTTCCCCCTTCTTTACTCTCAAATATGAATCTCTCATTTGTAATTTCTAAAATCTAAACAAAATCCAGTACATCTTATCAATTATCAACTGGCTTCATTTATTAAAAGAATAGATTTCAAAATAAACCAAATACGAGTCAAACTCAAACCGTTCAAAAATGACTCCATTCATTATATCCTTATTTACTAAATTTTTGGGGGTAAAAAATTACACTTAAAAGGAAATCCATTAAAAAAAAAAATAGGGAAAAAACACGTGATTTGCACGTTGCATTAAGCAGCAATAAAGAAAACCCTAGAAGAGGAGTATAAATTATAAATCTGCAGCCAAACTTGGCCTCTGGGGTTTGGTTTCAACCGACAGTTGGTAGATCCACTGTAAGCTAAAATTTGAAACAAACCCTAGAATCAATTTCATATTTCTGTATTTCCATTAACCTTTTTCTCTCATACTCTCTGATTTTCCAGGCAACCAATTAACCGAAAATGGTGACCAGCAAGAAAACAGTAAAGACTTTTATTCACTTTCTCCTTCATTTACCCACTTCAGCTAAAGCGTTCAAATTCAAATTTGTTGTTAATCTTTTTCATAGGTTTCTATTTTTATTTTTATTTTTTCATTATTGTAGAAGAAGACTCATGAGAGTATCAACAACAGGCTAGCGCTTGTGATGAAGAGCGGCAAATACACGCTTGGTTATAAAACTGTTCTTCGATCTATCAGGAGCTCAAAGGGTGAGTTTGTTTGTTTTTTATCTCTACTTTTTGTGTTCTTAGATTGAAATTTGTGTGTTTTGTTATCAAGTTTCGATTTTTGATTTAGGTTTTTTTTTTTTTTGATTTCATTGACAGGGAAGTTAATTATTTTGTCTAATAATTGCCCACCTTTGAGAAAATCCGAGATTGAATACTACGCTATGCTTGCTAAAGTTGGTGTCCATCACTATAATGGAAGTATATGTGCTTTTTGTGCTTACTTTTGTTTTTGTTGATCTTGATATTGTCTTTTGTTTTCCTGACGACTTGAATTTATTTGTTGCTTGAATTGGATGTGTAGTTTAAATTGTCATTGCATTTATTTGGAAAAATTGATATTCAAATATTGATATAGTAATAGCTCAAGATTGTTATAGATTTTAGTGAAATTTATGCAATTTTTTTGGGCCACTGTTATGCCGATAACATTTTGTTTGTTTTTGGTATTATGAAATGAGGATGGACATGTATATGAAAATTTAGAAACTATTATCCATTTGGGGATTTAAAATGAATTGTTTTACCATTTGCGCTCACCACAGATTGTATTTTCTTTGTTAGTTCTGTGGAGGGTGATACATTCATTGTTGGATGTATATGGAATTCTATATAGGCTTTGCAAGTTTCACAGTTTGTAAATGTCTAGAATTGGCATCACTCATCGGCAAGCTTAAAGATGTAATGGTATCTTCACCCATGCTAATGAATAATCTGCTTGCTGTGGCTTTTTTTACTAGTATTTTATCTCCTCTGCACTTTGGTCGAAAGCTTGTCTCTGTGGATCTTAGATCTCCCACTTGACAGAATTACTTAGGCAATTACAGAGGTGATTATTACTTCCTATTTTTTCACTTTAATTCATGACATATTGGGAAATCTTCTATTCTTGCAGAATACAAATGACAAGGACAACATAGCTATTGTTCGTTGAGTTAATGAAGTAGTATGGTATTTCTCTTTTCTGTAAATTAATACATTCTTGTTTCTACTTTTAGCTTAGAATTTTTTCCCCAGATTTTTTACTTCAGTGAAAGCAATATGAATCATATCTTTTATTTCAGTTTTATGCCCTGATGGGTTTAATTTGGTGGGTTAATTTGTTTTATTTGTGAGTTTTGCTAGTGGGTAAGATTGCTTTGAGACTTGAAAGTTAAAACAATCATGATGTAAAATATTCTATTAACAGTGTCTCGATGTTCTCTATGTCAGACATGAACTTGGAGATAGTTTTTTACCTGATGAAGTTTTGCCATGTTCTGATTGATACTTGTTGAAACCTTTGGGGGATATGGCACCTGTCATCTGATGTGCTTTGAGGTGCAGCATGAATGCTATGGAAGCAGTATTTGATATATTGAGATCTAACATGTTTATCTCATCTATTTTTATGGCAATTACCTGGAATGTTACATTCTAGTACATTTTGAGCTTTGAACTTTTAGTTTCCAGGAATTCCATAATGAACAACTATCTTGTCATCTTGATTTGCTTCCTGCATTTGGAAACAGTATTAGATCATGTCATCTGATAAACTTCATCTGGTTCATGAGATCCTTTTATTTCAGTTTTATGTCCGTCTATATATATATGTGTGTGTGTGTGTGTGTGTGTGTGTGTGTGTTATTGATTTGTTTGTTTTGGTGATTATGTAGCGGTATGAAAGATACAACTTGTTATTATGGATGCCATTTGGTTTTTTATATGCATGCTCTTAGGTTGTTGGTATGGTTATTGTCAATAAGTGCTTTATGTGACAAAAATTAGATTAGGGTTATATTTTGTATTTTTATTTGGATGTATTTAATGTTTTTATTTATGAAGATATCGATTTTTTTTGGAAGTCCATCTAATTCTTAACATTTGGTTTATAATTTCAGATTTTGTGCCAGATATCATATTGTTGGGGGATTGTTGCAGGCTTCTCAACAAGTATCATGAATTTTGGTGGGGGCATGACATTTTGATGGGACTTTAAGAGTAGTTTTTGAAATATATATATGTTAATTTAAAGATTGTCTATGGAGTTTTTGTATTCATCATGTGATACTGTTGAATTGATTAATACGATTAATCTATTATATTGCGAATTTTATATAAATGTAATTTTTTAGTTTTTTATTTCATTGAGTTGGTATATATATATATATATATATATATATATATTTTATGATTAATTTAATTACAAAAAATAAGAAATATAATTGTGAAATAATACGATTTTTAAATTTTAAAAGATATTGACGGATATTGATACTATAGTAACAATAATTACTGACACTAAAAATCAAATATATGCGATGTACTGATACTAAAATAGTGTGAGAGATTACTGATACCATAGTGTCAATAATTTTCTGATACTACAGTATTAACGTTTACTGACACTAAGAATCACTGACACTAGAAACTAGTGTCAGTGATTTCTGGCTGCGGCAACACTGACACATTTATATAGTGTCAGTAAAACCCTTTACTGACACTAATTTAGTATCAGTAAAAGCCTTTTTTCTTGTAGTGTAAATTAACTTAAATAATCAATACTTTCTAAATTAATATAATGATAGATATTATATAATAAAATATAAAATATATAACTAAATACTTAACAATAAGCCTAGATAAGTGATGTTTCAAAGTACATTTTCATGCACTTATCAGTCACTTTGTAACTTCATAAGTCAATACTTCATAAGTCACAACTAATTCCACTAATACAGTAGAATCAACCGTTAAAGTATGGAAGATATCTCATATATCCACAGTGGTATCTCAAGTCGAATGACCACTATGCTACTCTACTCGAGAAGATTCCTATTGACATTGGTGTACCATCTATTATGAAATCTTCAGTGAGTCATTTAGTTTTTATCATATAAACACCTACATGTCTATATGGAGGATATCTCATATATCCACAGTGGTATCTCAAGTCGAATGACCACTATGCTACTCGACTCGAGAAGATTCCTATTGACATTGGTGTACCATCTATTATGAAATCTTCAGTGAGTCATTCAGTGTTTATCAAATAAACACCTACATGTCTATATGAGTCTCCCGAGACTCATGGATTTTTGGGATAAACCATGGGACCAAGTCACGATATACGACATGTACTGGTCTCAACGAATTTTACTAACCGACCCGTGTCAGTAAATCTTCACCAGAAACTTTATTTGAGAATAGACAACTTATAGTGATGCTTCCCAATGTCAATTACAAACTACGATGTAACTGCCCACTATATTGTAAATCCTAGGGTCTTTGTCTAATATATACATATCACTAAATCATATTTAGTTTCAATCTAATCGTAATTAGATCGAATACGTATATAAAAACAAGAGGTGCTACCATTGAGTAAGTAATATTATGGAAAAAATAATTGTCATATTCATGAATCGGACATAAATACGATCCGGATTGGCACTCTGAGCACCAACCCTAACAATTTCTCCCACTTGAGATGTAGGCAACAGGAAGTAGGTCAGCTATAAGATATTGAGTTTGTCCAAAAAACTCATTGTATAACCTAAGCTATACATCAATATGACTCAGATGCGACATCAATATTGTGCTACAACTACTAAGTTGTCTATGTATTTAGAGATCAAATCCAAATATTACGAGATAATCGCAAACACAACACTATATCGAAACTTTTAATCTATAAGGTCACTTTGTAACTTCATAAGTCAATACTTCATAAGTTACAACTAATTCCACTAATACAGTAGAATCAACCGTTAAAGTATGGAGGATATCTCATATATCCACTGTAGTATCTCAAGTCGAATGACCACTATGCTACTCGGCTCGAGAAGATTCCTATTGACATTGGTGTACCATCTATTATGAAATCTTCAGTGAGTCATTCAGTGTTTATCAAATAAACACCTACATGTCTATATGGAGGATATCTCATATATCCGCAGTGGTATCTCAAGTCGAATGACCACTATGCTACTCGACTCGAGAAGATTCCTATTGACATTGGTGTACCATCTATTATGAAATCTTCAGTGAGTCATTCAGTGTTTATCAAATAAACACCTACATGTCTATATGGAGGATATCTCATATATCCGCAGTGGTATCTCAAGTCGAATGACCACTATGCTACTCGGCTCGAGAAGATTCCTATTGACATTGGTATACCATCTATTATGAAATCTTCAGTGAGTCATTCAGTGTTTATCAAATAAACACCTACATGTCTATATGGAGGATATCTCATATATCCGCAGTGGTATCTCAAGTCGAATGACCACTATGCTACTCGACTCGAGAAGATTCCTATTGACATTTGTGTACCATCTATTATGAAATCTTCAGTGAGTCATTCAGTGTTTATCAAATAAACACCAACATGTCTATATGACTCTCCCAAGACTCATGGATTATTGGGATAAACCATGGGACCAAGTCACGATATACGACATGTACTGGTCTCAGCAGATTTTACTAACCGACCCGTGTTAGTAAATCTTGACCAGAAACTTTATTTGAGAATAGACAACTTATAGTGATGCTTCCCAATGTCAATTACAAACTACGTTGTAACTGCGCACTATGTTGTAAATCATAGGGTCTTTGTCTAATATATACATATCACTAAATCATATTTAGTTTCAATCTAATTGTAATTAGATCGAATACGTATATAAAAACAGGAGGTGCTACCATTGAGTAAGTAATATTATGGAAAAAATAATTGTCATATTCATGAATCGGACATAAATACGATCCGGATTGGCACTCTGAGCACTAACCCTAACAATTTCTCCCACTTGAGAGGTAGGCAACAGGAAGTAGGTCAGCTATAACATATTGAGTTTGTCCAACAAACTCATTGTATAACCTAAGCTATACATCAATATAACTCAGATGCGACATCAATATTGTGCTACAAACTAAAGTTGTCTATGTATTTAGAGATCAAATCCAAATATTATGAGATAATCGCAAACACAACACTATATCAAAACTTTTAATCTATAAGGTCACTTGTAACTTCATAAGTCAATACTTCATAAGTTACAACTAATTCCACTAATACAGTAGAATCAACCGTTAAAGTATGGAGGGATATCTCATATATCCAAGTGGTATCTCAAGTCGATGACCACTATGCTACTCGGCTCGAGAAGATTCCTATTGACATTGGTGTACCATCTTTTATGAAATCTTCAGTGAGTCATTCAGTGTTTATCAAATAAACACCTACATGTCTATATGAGTCTCCCGAGACTCATGGATTTTTGGGATAAACCATGGGACCAAGTCACGATATACGACATGTACTGGTCTCAGCGGATTTTACTAACCGACCCGTGTTAGTAATCTTTACCAGAAACTTTATTTGATATAGACAACATATAGTGATGCTTCCCAATGTCAATTACAAACTACATTGTAACTGCGCACTATGTTGTAAATCCTAGGGTCTTTGTCTAATATATACATTTCACTAAATCATATTTAGTTTCAATCTAATCGAAATTAGATCGAATACGTATATAAAAACAAGAGGTGCTACCATTGAGTAAGTAATATTATGGAAAAAAGAATTGTCATATTCATGAATCGGACATAAATATGATCCGGATTGGCACTTTGAGCACCAACCCTAACAATTTCTCCCACTTGAGATGTAGGCAACAGGAAGTAGGTCAGCTATAACATATTGAGTTTGTCCAAAAAACTCATTGTATAACCTAAGCTATACATCAATATGACTCAGATGCGACATCAATATTGTGCTACAACTACTAAGTTGTCTATCTATTTAGAGATCAAATCCAAATATTGCGAGATAATCGCAAACAGAACACTATATCAAAACTTTAATCTATAAGGTCACTTTGTAACTTCATAAGTCAATACTTTATAAGCTACAACTAATTCCATGAATACAGTAGAATCAACCGTTAAAGTATGGAGGGTATCTCATATATCCACAGTGGTATCTCAAGTCGACGAATGACCACTATGCTACTCGGCTCGAGAAGATTCCTATTGACATTTGGTGTACCATCTATTATGAAATCTTCAGTGAGTCATTCAGTGTTTATCAAATAAACACCTACATGTCTATATGGAGGATATCTCATATATCGCAGTGGTATCTCAAGTCGAATGACCACTATGCTACTCGACTCGAGAAGATTCCTATTGACTTGGTGTACCATCTATATGAATCTTCAGTGAGTCATTCAGTGTTTATCAAATAAACACCTACATGTCTATATGAGTCTCCCGAGACTCATGGATATTGGGATAAATCATGGGACCAAGTCACGATATATGACATGTACTGGTCTCAGCAGATTTTACTAACCGACCCGTGTTAGTAAATCTTGACCAGAAACTTTATTCGAGAATAGACAACTTATAGTGATGCTTCCCAATGGCAATTACAAACTACGTTGTAACTGCGCACTATGTTGTAAATCCTAGGGTCTTTGTCTAATATATACATATCACTAAATCATATTTAGTTTCAATCTAATCGTAATTAGATCGAATACGTATATAAAAACAAGAGGTGCTACCATTGAGTAAGTAATATTATGGAAAAAATAATTGTCATATTCATGAATCGGACATAAATACGATCCGGATTGGCACTCTGAGCACCAACCATAACAATTTCTCCCACTTGAGAGGTAGGCAACAGGAAGTAGGTCCGCTATAACATATTGAGTTTGTCCAACAAACTCATTGTATAACCTAAGCTATACATCAATATGACTCAGGTGCGACATCAATATTGTGCTACAACTACTAAGTTGTCTATGTATTTAGAGATCAAATCCAAATATTATGAGATAACCGCAAACACAACACTATATCAAAACTTTTATCTATATGGTCACTTTGTAACTTCATAAGTCAATACTTCATTCATAAGTTACAACTAATTCCACTAATGCAGTAGAATCAACCGTGACACTCACTCCCACTACATCTTTTCTGACTCTATATGACATAGACCATCTAATGTCATGATTGGACTCAAAACTAATCTGACCCTAATGGTTATTCTCTATGAATAAGAAACTCGTTCTTAATATCTTAAAGATAACAAAGAACATGTTTCATGACTCATCCTATGGTCTACATCATATCAAAATAGCTCATAATAATTACGATTAAATTTGTATTTTTAATCATACATAATATAGTGTACATTATGCCATCATCCTATAATGCATAAGATTGACTAGACATTCTAATCAATTTCTTTTTCGACAAAGGAATCATATTTTACAAAAAATAAATATTATATACAAGAGACACACTAACTGTCAAACAATTATACTAACTGTCACACATATAGTCTTATTGTGTCCTTCATTAGATCATATCTAATGCACGATTATGGGAGCATCTCACAAGTCTCTTGTTTTATATCGTATATGAAAATTTATATCAAATATAACAGAGACTACTTTCACTACTTTCACATCACGGAGAAAGAATATGTAGGTAAACCTTTTACCTCACAACATTTCATTATTACATTAATAATGATAATGTCGTTAGGATATACAATACTAGAAAGAAATTTGTTTGCTCCTACTGACCCTACTATCAAATATGTATTCTCCATGATTTGATAAATCAGACAATCTGACTGTATCAAATTAGAGAACATATTTCAGAAAGCTCACCTAAGTCTACAATAGGCTCTATAAGCCATTATACCAAACTGCAATCTTAGCAGAATACAAACTCCAGGGCCATTCCAGAACGAACTCTTCAAACAAAGAAATCACAATGGATCTCTTCTTCGAAGAAACCATTCAGGAACGCCACTTTGTATTCCTAGCCAAAATACGTGGTTTAATATTAACATTAACCAACAGATCTTTAATTGTTCAATTAGTGTGACTAGAGACAAGTTTGCTCAAAATCTATAATAATTGTTGAGTATAACATTTCTCACTGTCATACTATAAGGTTAAACCTTTTAACAAGCTCACTTTTTTTGTTGCGCAAACAATTTGCACAATTTTATGAACGATTCCTAACGAAAGCTTAATCAAGTTAAAATTTGATTGTAGTAAGCTACGAATAATCTTCGATATATGTTTAATGCTAACTTCCGAAATCGATATCAAATATCGCTCCCACTGTAAGTTATAGGATAATTTTCTTCGATAAGAAAACACACAGAACCATTTAGTATCAAATACATCGCAAATGATTCTGACATCCTATTGGACTTATATGGAAGCTGTCTAAGGGTCTTTCCATCTTATTAATTATGTAGTTCCATTTACAGTTTATCATCCTCACATTTGACTTTAATAAGTCAAGTCTTTTCTATAATGGTCAACATCTGATGTTACACACTAAGTAATAAGATAATTTTATTACTCGGGATCATATATTCTATCAAATAAAATACAATATTCTATTAAATAGAATAAATGATAAATTTTTACTTGTACCTCCGAAGTGCAAGTACTTTTAAATTATATAACCATTATACAAAAGAAAGATTCAAATCTTAAACTTTTCAAGACTCGAATTTTCTACTTATACATATCATATATGTAACTGTAGAAACTAATTGAACCTTAATTAAAAAGACGAATAAGTGTTACTGGAGCATATCCCCAAAAATATTGAAACTAATTCGGTAACACTCAATATCAAACGAATCAAATCATATAAGATTCGATTTCTCCCACTGACCAATTCCATCACGATGGAATTGTAGAAGAATAATATTGAGTAAGAATCATATTCATTGAATAACCTTAGAACTAATTGCCATAAATTCATATGTTTGATCATATCAAACATCTTAGAACAATTCAAAGACTCATGATGAATTTTAAAGATATAGTTTTCAAAACTTCAAATCGAATATCTTTGAACCAGTCAAAATATTCTATTCGCGTTTCATCAGAAAACATATTGAATGTTCTTGAACCATTCAAGACGTTCAATATGCGTTCTTTTATAGATACTTAACTAAGTCATGAAAAATCATTAACTAAGTTATAAAGTAAAGAAACTATCCAAGGCAATTTCTAATTCATTAAACTACATACATCCAATGTATTAGTTTAATAAATCTTGTGGTCTAATGACAATCATTGGTTAAATGAGATTTAATCACTTCCCGAATACAATATTCATTAAATGGATAAGGATATATGGTGTGATCTCATATTAGACCATCATTTACCATAAGGAATAAACATCTAATGCTTATGTGATAAAATCTCATAAAGCACTGTTCTAAATTATTTAGTTAACCGAATATTTTTCTTAATGTTTATCTCTTCATCACTGACACTACTAGTCATATTAAAATATGAAATAACTATTTATAAAGAACAAGTAACTATCCAATAGTCGCAAGTTCTGATATCAAATATCAAAACAATTATTAAACACTATTTTAAATAACTAGACGGGAGATCTAGTATCCAATACCTATAGTTGTTGTATTGTGAGAATCATTATTCTCTACACACAACTATACACTTCTCCTTTCTTTAGCTTTATAATTTACCTTCAACTATTCACAACAATTGCAAATAATTGATTACAAACTGTGTCTGACACACTACCTGTAAAGGTCACTAAAGCCAAGAAACATCATTATCAGATAAATAAATACCTAATGGGGTTTTCTTAATGCCAGTCAAGAATCTCGAGATTCACGTCAATTCTTACTACAGAAGAAACTATTCTCTCTAAACAATTATATCCTAAAACGGATATCTATTTAGATTACCTAATGTGACTTAGTAACTAAGTCACTAACCATCTTGATTTTTCAAGAAAATCAGAACAACAGTTCCCAATGGTTTTATCTAATCTAACAATATCCAAGCCTACTCTAAATCTAGAACTTATTCTAGAAATCTGCAACCATAAGGAAAGCCATAAAACATATAGATAAATATGCATGCAGTGGATTAGAAGTTCAATTCTATCAACAATATATAATAAGGAAAACATAAACGGTAATTTTCATAATATTACACACTGCCTTGTTGGTTATTATCTAGGTCCCAAGATCAAACAAGACATGAAAAGAATGTGTGAACACACCAACGGAGATAGCGGAATACTCACATCGATCGGTTGAGTCGATTTGAAGACGATTGAAGCCACAAAGCTCACTGTTTTGGTGGCGCCACTGCAGCAGTTCACTTCACTGGTTTGGGTAGTTTCGGGTCTCATTTCGAAGCTCCAAACTCCGTCGGATGAGTCCCGCCTCATGGGTGAACCTCCCCACCACCTTCGCAAGTCTCATAGTGTGCTAGCACTTGCGGTTTTTGCCACAAAAAACTCTCTTGCTTCCCATTTCTCACGCCATTTTGGCTTCAAAAACCAGTCCACTTTTGTAGTTTGGGCGTGAGTTTGAAGAGAGAAAAGAGAGAGAAGAAAGTTGTGTAATTGACTTAATAAATGTAAAGCAAAAATTGATTATATATATTTTCCAAAAATAGATAATCATTTTCATTTAACTTTATCAAATAAATCAAATGAATATTGGAGCCAAATCCATAAAGTTTTCCCTCCAAAATGCTTTTACACTTTATGTCAAGTCCATCACTATTCACATCAAGGCACTTTAATAAAGTGACATGTTTGTCAAGTCACATCACTCACTCAAAGTGACAAGTGATTTGACGCTTGATGCGACTAATGATTTGACGCTTGATGCGACTTGCGATGTCGCACTCGAATTCGAAATACGAATGCGCTCGCAATCACACTCGGGCTCGGGTTCGCTAATTCCAAATTAACGATTTTTCCGTCGCGCGTCGTAATTAAATGATTACGCCTAGCGAATTCACTATTCACGTCGCTAACGAATTAATTCTAAATTATTCGTTTGCGAGAATTAAAATCTAATTTTAATTCCGCGTCGAAATCTAATTTCATTTAATATATCGAATATATTAATTTACCGATTAATCCAAATTAATCTTTATCTCTCTCTAGACGATATTTTATCCCAGATAAAATATCTCCGTAATTAATCCTAGATTATTTTCTCTTTCTTCTATATAATCCCAGATTATTTAAGAGTGCGAGTTATGCGTCATCGGTGGATTATCAGGAAGCGACCCATGAGATCCCCGGATACGTTGGTAGTAAATACGGTCCTCGTGTATCCGAATCACGTACGTACCAAGTACTACGTTCTACCCGATTTACGAGACAAGGTCGACTCCTAGCAAAGCACCAAGTCTACCCAATTCTCCGGACATATCCATTTAAGAATATTAAGATCTGTATCAAGCGTAGTATACCATTGTATTGTGCATATCGGCCCAGTATCGGATAGTCACGTGCTAGGGCTGGGGCTGGATAAGTGTCTGCCCCGTCCGAAACACATATCGGATGTCTGGTAACATAGTCTCTATAATCGGATATTCATGACCTGATCACAATATCCCGATTGGATGCGCTTCACTCAAGAGCACTAGTACCGTATCCTGCGTGACATCATCTCCACTATGACTGAAGTGATACTTCCGTCTCGACATCACACACCCAATACACTACGACTCTCTGATAAACCCAGAAGTGGTGTACGCAGAACCGGTTAAAGCCCTGTACCACCAAGACCAAAGTCTATCGATTATCGTAAGTATTAGCGATGTAAGTCTCAGGTTAAGACTATACACACCTACCTGTGATTCGGCCTCCCATAGACACATAGTCATAATACCAATGGGATTCCGAGGGGTCTATCCAGAGCGAAGCTGTTTCCCGTACCATCGGTGAAACACGACCTCCTATCGCACTTGTATAAGTATCCAATACTTATATATATGAGAACTATGTCGTTGTGCCCTCACAACGCGCACAAGTGCAATACTAGCCTATTCCGCATTATCGATGTCCAGTCTCGATAATACTCCGGCTAGGGATATTTAATGATTAATCCTTCGTGGACTGATACTGTCTCATATCATTCTCAATCCAGGAACTAATCATAGGGACCTCTCTTCATTTATATATCTATGGTGATCTAATCACAAATGATGAGAGTGCAATTTCCTTGTCACATAGTTAATTTGCTTCAACAACACAATGATCTGTGCAAATAGTGACGCTATGGGTCATTTTGTCCAACAATCTCCCACTTGGCACATAGCCAGTCACTCAAGTGTCCCACACCCGAACTATATACGGTTCGCTCAAATTGCTGTGGAAAGGTTTTCGTCAGTGGATTTGTTGTGATTATCGTTTGACGCGATTTATACGATCATCACATCGCCACGATGTATGATCCGAACGAATCAGATGATATAGAAGTATATATCTGGATCGTCGATGAGACCTTCAATTCCTTAGCCTGTGCTGACGCCTAGCTCAGCTGCTAACAGAACTATATCTAATCTATTAGATTTATTTTCGATCCAATGGCTTCTTTTGCTGCCTCAGCTGCAGCAATAATCCGCATTTGTTGTTTATTCGGCAACAGTTATCTTGCTCGGAATATTTCCAGCTCACTGTCCCAGTGTTCAAACTTAATAGTACCGTATTATTTAATCGTTTGGAAACTTGCAGCAGTGATCCCTGTCACTTCAAGTTCTCCTTCTCCATAGTTTAAGATAGCATCTTTAGTTCTCTGAGATACTAACAGATGTTCTTAATTTCAATCCAGTGACTATCACTTGGATTGACCTGATCGTGACTCTATATGCTCGAAGCGTATGAGACACCAAATCAAGTACATTTCAAATGTACATTTCCCAGAGAGTGTTAACAACTCCAAACTATCCCAGTAGATCTTATTCATTGAATAAAGGTTGTTACTCCCAGAATTCTACGGAGAATTTCTATGAAATCCAAGCTTTCACAATAGCTTTATGGGAATATACTTGTCAGTGCGCTCTCCCACTAACCTCCTTATATACACAAGAATTATTTCGTTTTGAGTCAAATCACAAACCATTATGATTATTTCAAAACGACAGTTCCAAGAACGATATGCTTGCTTCAATCCAAACATGGATCGAATAACCCGCAAACCTTGTATGCTGGTTATACAAAATCGTCAGGATGTTCTAATCATCCTCCAAAAGGTTTCCTTTTCAGGAAAAAGATTTTGATCTGTAACTAACACATTTCATAAATGAAATACGCAGTTATCAACAAGCATCTTCAAAATGGATTTACCATGGCAACAGGTAAAAGGATGAACCGCTATTAACACAATGTTGATAACGATACCTTTCCGTCATAAGCCTAGCTTTGTACGTTGGTATGTTTCCATCCATGTATGTCTTCCTTGAAGACGTTTAATGTACCAATAGGCACAATGCCTTGCGGTACAAACCTAGTATCCAAAATAGTTGTTATACATGGAATCCATTTTGACACACATGGCACTTTGCCAAAATAGGGAGTCGATACCTCGTATCACTTCCTCAAAACGTAGTCGGATGGTATACCCTCATAAGATTGACATCTTTATGAGGTTAGATATCAGAAACCCATACCCTAGGTTGTTTTCTGACTCTATCCGATCTACCCAGTTCTTGTGTATTCAAAGATTAATGGTACAGATTCATCATTGATGAACTGTTTGTGTTCCATTAAGGACTTCGTGCCTTGAATAGTATTACTCCGATCTTCATCGAGTATCACTATCCTCCCACTGACCACTGCATATCGGTATTCCTCTCAGGAAAACCGCATGGTGAGCAACACATCATATTGTTCTCATGTGAGATTTATAAGTACTATACTTAAGGTTTCCCTTAGGATAACCTATATTGGCACTTATCCAATTTGGGTCCTTAGTTTGGTATCATCCAACGTTATGCCTGGCATACCCAAATTATCAGGAATGAGAAACCTCGTTTCTTCCTGTTCATATCCTACATGATATCTGTCAAACAGATTTATATGGAACCTTATTCTAAATAAGTTTTGCACTGTAATACATATCCTATTGAAGGAACCAGTAGCTCAGAGCGACTTGTGATGAACCTTATCATGTCCAACAAATTCGGTTTTTAGTTCGGACACACCGTCTAACTGACGTGTCTCGGGAGGAGTCCTCATTTGAAAGAATACCGTACTCTTTCATGTACGTATGAAACTTACTGCTTAATTATTTTCCATTACGGTCTTACCGTGGCGGAATAATACTATAGCCGATCTGTTATTTACTTCGTGTCGAAACTTTAAGTTTCCGATTTGTGTTCTTCAAAAGAAACACATAACCATAACGTGATGCCACATCCGTTAAGGTCACGAAATATTCATGTTCACATCTAGCCTAGCTAGATATGGGCCCACTTACTTCACCATGAATAGGGCTAACATATCGGTGGCCCTTTTACTATTACCAAGTAAATAGTATTTTAGGTACTTTACCTAATAAACTAGATTCGCAGACCTTATTTGAATAGTCAAATCAGTCCTAGTACCCACTCTTCAAAAGTGTGGATATACGAGTCTCGTTTAATTGTGTCCTAGACAACAATGCCACAAATAAGTCTCTATTGATCAAATCAATTTGAGCTATTTATTTCATTTTTATATGTTTGAGATTTTATTATATTCAAAATATAAATTATGTTATTCACATCTAATGTGTTTATCTCAGTATCATCTTTATAATAAAAACACTTTAGTGTTCTAGAATATAAAGGTTTATCCGCAACGGATTAAACACTGATATAGAGATAATGTCTCTAGTCAAACTAGTTACATTATAACAGTTCCTAATTTAAGTACATACCCAAAGGGTAGTTCCTAAACTTAGGTATCTACGGTCGAAACAGCGACTTTCGTCCCGTTTCCGATTCGCAGAGAAATCTCGGCTTGAAGTCAGTATCCTGCTCATAGCGGATTCTGACATCAATACATATATTTTATGTACCACACTAAGTATTTAAAATCCAATTTCAATACTAGTAGTGAACATAACTTTGACAAATATTTTTAAAGTTAGAGCCTCACCCTTTCTTTAATTCCTTCATGTCTTCCATATCCAATGGTAGTCACTTTGGGATATGTCAATTATCCTTTCAATATTTCAGAAACCTTAGGCCAAGCCTTGGGTTCTTAGAATATCGAAACGATGTGCACCTTGTGCTACATGCCCAATTGCAAACTTTGACTTTTCTCCTTAGAATAGTCAATTAATGCTCTAAGAATTATAAATTGCAATTTTAATACTTTTTAAATCTAAAGATAGATTTATTTTCAAGTATATTAAATTAAGCACTAAAGGCATCATCACACACAAATCTTCCGAAGATTTATGCTCTACTTATTTGCTTAATTATGGGCCTAGATATAATTAGTTATTTTATCCAATAAAGTAACCTATTATTAATTCCCATTGAAAATTAAATTATTTAAAACATTTAATCCAAGGATTATATATTTTAAATATTCAACCTTTCAATCTTTTATTGATTCCAATAGTCAAACTATTTAATCAATTTAATAAGGTACTATTCATTATAATGATTACAATAATCCAATTATTTAATCAACTATAATTTTAATATAGATTACTATAATCCAATTATAAAATCAACTATTATTTCGAATGAGTTTGTATATAGTCCAACTATATATATTTAAAACAACATAAAATATTAGTCCAACTAATACTTTTAATTAATATGACGAGTAAATATAGATGAGCGCATTTAGCGAGTATTCGAACGAATGTTGCAAATTCAATACTTGCCTCCCACTATTTTTCGTCGAGCCTCTAACCCTCTGTCGAGTACTCGGGAAACCGTGTTTCCTAGTGGGCTAGGATCCCGTTAAATATCACACAATCTTGACTTTGGCCAACAAATTGTATGATAATTAACTAGGTAGATCTCGAAGATCAATTGGATCTCATCCAACTCCTAGATCCAGTAGGTGGACATCCAAGTCCCCAACATATCTTATATATGCCTATATATCGATATATACCCTAACCTTTTCCTCTGAATCAACTAGGCCTTGGCTTTGGCACAACAAACCTAGTGATCCCAGTCAAGCGCGGACCCATTGACATGGAAGCTTCGTAATCAATGTCAATGGACAAGAAGTGGTATTGACTTTGGCCAACAAACCACAACTTGGACACGACACCGATATGGAACAAAGCCTCGTGATTAAAACACATCTTCGACGGACAAGTGCTTGACTTTGGCCAACAAACCCTGCCAATCTCAGATCTTGAGCAAGAATCACTCAATGGAAGGAAAAAACGCATGATATTTAACGAGGGTTTTTCGCGTGCAAATTGGCTACCAATTTAATTATCTTTGTTAAGGTCTCATCATCATACACCCTTAAACATGCATACTAAATACATAATAAAGCGAGTATGAAAATAAATAATAATGATATGCGGATGGATACTTAAACATTGATCCTAGATCAAATCTCTCCCTTTCTCACTCAGCTAGCACTTGTATTACTTCTACCCGTTACACTACACTTCTAAAGAAACCTCATTTACATGGAGGGGAATAGGTGAGAAGAGAATACAAAGAGAATGAAGGTGATAAGGCTGGACACGCAGGTCCAAATTAATAAATCGAATTTATTACAACAATTTCTAAAATTGCCCCACCCGACGAATATCCATCCGATATACATTATTCATTCATCAACCACGTATTCACACAAAAGCATGCTATCAATCAATCTAATCAAATTAATTAATCTGATAATTAAGTGATCATCCAATGTTCAAACAACGATTTGATTTTGTTCGAGTCAAACTCGTTTTTGCGAATAAGTACTTAAAGTACGAATTCATGAATTAAATTAAACTACAACATTAAATCAAATTTAACATGCATTTAATACTAATTCACTATTCAATTCCAAATTAAATATTACACTTTTATTAATAAACCTTTTACGATTTAAATTCCAAATTTAATCGTAACGCGTCTCAAAGACCGATTAACGTCCAACGTCAATTCAATTAAGGTCCAATGGGCTTTTAATTGATTTCTTAAGGCGTGGACTTTTGGTCAACTCGGGTCAAACCGATAACCAAAGTCCAATCCGGGATTTACCCCATAAGCCCATAAATCAATCTTGGCCTATTAGGCCCAATTGAACTTTAAAGTTTCATTAAGTCGCATTTGGGCTTAACGAAGTGGTTTGGGCCCAATTGGATCCAATCCATTTGGCCTAAACGCAACTTGATAAAATCAAGCCCAATAAGCCCAATTACAACATTAAAGTCCAATTTCCCAAATTAGGCCCAATTAATTAAATATACAAAATCCAATTTCATATTCAATTAAACTAAAGTGTATTACATGATTAATCAACTAAATCAATATTTCTAAAACACCATATTAGTCCAATTAATCATGCTCATTATCATTATCATATGTCCAACACATAAATGAAAAAATCAAACCCATTACATGCTTTAATGCTCTCGGCCAAAGGATGGATTTTGTGTCCGATTTGGTTTCAATCCAATCGAACCCACAATCGACATTAAATCAACATCCTAAATGATTTCATACACATCCAATGTCATAAAATCAAAAAATACCAAGACATTAGGGCATAGTTACATTCGGCCAACATAAGATTTTGGGGTTTTTTTGTCCAATTCAAAGTACAATCCAATTGACCTCAAATTAACATCAATCATTATGATTCCAATTCATCTAATGAATCAAAAAACAAAAATTTCCAAGAACCCAAAATAGCTAATACATTCGGCCAAGGTAATCAATTTGGGGAAAATTAATTCCAAATCATTTTTCAACAAATTGGTCCAACCAAAATGAAATTAAACATGTTATAAGCATACTTAAACAATCAATTTATTCAAATTTTAAGCCCTACAATTTCATGCTTGAACTATAGCTCTTGATGCCATTGTTGGTTATTATCTAGGTCCCAAGATCAAACAAGACATGAAAAGAATGTGTGAACACACCAACGGAGATAGCGGAATACTCACATCGATCGGTTGAGTCGATTTGAAGACTATTGAAGCCACAAAGCTCACTGTTTTGGTGGCGCCACTGCGCAGTTCACTTCACTGGTTTGGGCAGTTTTGGGTCTCATTTCGAACCTCCAAACTCCGTCGGATGAGTCCCGCCTCATGGGTGAACCTCCCTACCACCTTCGCAAGTCTCATAGTGTGCTAGCACTTGCGGTTTTTGCCACAAAAACCCAACTCTTGCTTCCCATTGCTCACGCCATTTTGGCTTCAAAACCAGTCCACTTTTGTAGTTTGGGTGTGAGTTTGAAGAGAGAAAAGAGAGAGAAGAAAGTTGTGTAATTGACTTAATAAAATGTAAAGCAAAAATTGATTATATATATTTTCCAAAAATAGATAATCAATTTTCATTTAACTTTATCAAATAAATCAAATGAATATTGGAGCCAAATCCATAAAGTTTTCCCTCCAAAATGCTTTTACACTTTATGTCAAGTCCATCACTATTCACATCAAGTCACTTTAATAAAGTGACATGTTGTCAAGTCACATCACTCAAAGTGACAAGTGATTTGACGCTTGATGCGACTAATGATTTGACGCTTGATTGCGACTAATGATTTGACGCTTGATGCGACTTGCGATGCCGCACTCGAATTCGAAATACGAATGCGCTCGCAATCACACTCGGGCTCGGGTTCGCTAATTCCAAATTAACGATTTTTCCGTCGCGTCGTAATTAAATGATTACGCCTAGCGAATTCACTATTCACGTCGCTAACGAATTAATTCTAAATTAATTCGTTTGCCCGAATTAAAATCTATTTTAATTCCGCGTCGAAATCTAATTTCATTTAATATATCGAATATATTAATTTACCGATTAATTCCAAATTAATCTTTATCTCTCTCTAGACGATATTTTATCCCAGATAAAATATCTCCGTAATTAATCCTAGATTAATTTTCTCTTTCTTCTATATAATCCCAGATTATTTAAGAGTGCGAGTTATGCGTTATCGGTGGATTATCGGGAAGCGACCCATGAGATCCCCGGATACGTTGGCAGTAAATACGGTCGTCAGTGTATCCGAATCACGTACGTACCAAGTACTACGTTCTACCGATTTACGAGACAAGGTCGACTCCTAGCAAAGCACCAAGTCTACCCAATTCTCCGGACATATCCATTTAAGAATATTAAGATCTGTATCAAGCGTAGTATACCATTGTATTGTGCATATCGGCCCAGATCGGATAGTCACGTGCTAGGGCTGGGGCTGGATAAGTGTCTGCCCCGTCCGAAACACATATCGGATGTCTGGTAACATAGTCTCTATAATCGGATATTCATGACCTGGTCACAATATCCCGATTGGATGCGCATCACTCAAGAGCACTAGTACCGTATCCTGCGTGACATCATCTCCACTATGACTGAAGTGATACTTCCGTCTCGACATCACACCCAATACACTACGACTCTCTGATAAACCCAGAAGTGGTGTACGCAGAACCGGTTAAAGCCCTGTACCACCAAGACCAAGGTCTATCGATTATCGTAAGTATTAGCGATGTAAGTCTCAGGTTAAGACTATACACACCTACCTTGATTTCGGCCTCCCATAGACACATAGTCATAATACCAATGGGATTCCGAGGGGTCTATCCAGAGCGAAGCTGTTTCCCGTACCATCGGTGAAACACGACCTCCTATCGCACTTGTATAAGTATCCAATACTTATATATATGAGAACTATGCTGTTGTGCCCTCACAACGCGCACAAGTGCAATACTATCCTATTCCGCATTATCGATGTCCAGTCTCGATAATACTCCGGCTATGGATATTTAATGATTAATCCTTCGTGGACTGATACTGTCTCATATCATTCTCAATCCAGGAACTAATCATAGGGACCTCTCTTCATTTATATATCTATGGTGATCTAATCACAAATGATGAGAGTGCAATTTCCTTGTCACATAGTTAATTTGCTTCAACAACACAATGATCTGTGCAAATAGTGACGCTATGGGTCATTGTCCAACATGCCTTAGTTATGGACTTTGAACCCAGCAGTGCCTCCCACTATTTTACATAATATCGTAATCCCCAACGGAAAATGGGAATCCAATAATTAAATTGAATTCCATAGTGGGAAGTGGACCCATGAATATATTTCGACCCACAGCTTTGGCATGTTCTCGCCTACGTATATTCGCAGATAGACAACTCATTGTCAATCATACTCACTATGACTCCTGATTTTGGTCCTGACTGTTTCTCGTTTTGACAGCTTTGGCACGTTCACAAGGAGGTGTATCAACGCTTCACTTGTCAGTGACAAACTCAAGCTACTGATGTAGTCCTGACATCTTTTGGCACATTCAGGATTTCCACTTTCACTTGAATTTGTCTCTTATCATATAGGTTCTACCGGCGCAAATGAACTACCATCAACCATAACTGCACAGCTTTGGCACGATACAGCTATAACATCAGGAAATCATTTGCATTCGCACTGACAAGGCGGACCAAGAAATAAGTATTCCTAATACTAGTTACTTTAATGCCTTATTTAAACGGGGATAATCCTAAACAGGTTCTTTACTCTACATCAAATGCATATTTTAATCTAGATCAATTTCACAATAGTTTAATTCTACCTTGGGAAAACATAACTTAACTTAACCATTAAATCTGCGTTATGTTTTCCGTTAATGTAGAACCGAAAAGTTAAGAAACATCTAAATTACATGCATGTGCAAATATCAAAATTGGATTTTATATGATATATCAAGCATGAAAAATGTAATGGATGAAGGATCAGACCTTCTTTGATACCAATTTTGTTGGGGTTTTAGCGTGGGCGCAGCAAAAGCTCGCTGTTCGGGCGAAATCGTAACTTTAAAACTTTTAAAATTACCAAATAAATTATTCAATATCCAATATGAATAATTCATTCATATTTCATCTAAAATATTTATTCGATATCAAATAACGACATAAATATGTTAGAAACATCGCGAAACTTTTACGAAAATATTTTTCCATAAAATGGCATAAAACGTATTTTTTCCGAACTGACCAACCAATACACACGGGGGCTGCCTATGTCAGCTTCAATAGTGCTTGGGCAGTTCATAGGCCACCCAAACAGTGACCAATTCAGTGTTTGGACAGCGGACACCCGGTAAGCCCAAAACTCACCCGGTAACGCTGTTTTTCCCCGTTTTTGCGTATTTCAACTCCGAAATCATTTCCGGAAATTGTTCAGATACCCAAACACATCCAATACATTAATACAACATAATGTTCATCACTACAATCACAGAAATTCTATATCTGATTTGGTAACTAAAAATATAAATTTTCATGCTTTAAATCCAATTTTCTCAACAATAATCATATTAATACTTATACCAACCAAAGTCACCACAAATGAAGAACTCAAGAAAAATTCTAGGAGTTACAAAAGTGGTCATAACACTCTAGAATGGCAACAAGTCATCAAATGAAAAAATTGAATCAATATTACACTAATAGTATCCAATCTATCTTCACATGCATTAAGCCTCCAAATCCATCCTCCAAATCAAAAAGCCCAAAAATCTAAGAAAGGAAGAAACCCTAGAACTTGTCTAGATGCTCAAGAACAAGAAACAAACTTTCTAAGTTTAAGAGTTATGAAGCTTACCTCCAAATCTCCTAATTTACTTAAATTTTTCTTGAATTTCATCAATTTCTTCCTTGATTCATCAAACAAATTTTTGAGAGCTTTTGTCTATGGAGGTTCGGCCATGGAGTCTATTAACAAAGGGAAAACAAAATTTTCACTTTAAATAATAAGGCCAAAGCGACTTTGGGGTTTAAAGAAGGGTATTTTGTTCATTTGGTCAATTAAACTAATTAAATAATAATAATAACCTTTAAGTTGACAAATCCAATTTGTATACTTCAAGTTTAAAAGAATCATGCCACATGTAACCAACAATAATAAAAATATTGCATAATAATTATGTAATATTGAAATAAATTAATTATCTAGATATTTAACATTAAATACCTAAATAATTAATTAATGCGATTATTATTATATATGTATTTTATTTACATTAAATAACAAATACATATATTAATGACATGTGTCAAAATCTTAGTTGAAAATTAATTAATATGTATCAAATCATATATTGTATCAAATACAAATACACATTATTTGTTAATTGACTGAAATACCCATAATGCATGTATTTTTGTTTAACAGTTTAAACGATTCGAATTAACTAATTTAATCCAATGAAGTATTACGAATAATCTGTATTATTCATAACTCGTTGCCCAAGTGCTCAATGAGTACACTTCATATTGCGGGGCTCTCTAAGTTTAGGTTTATCCATCACAGAATCCAATTTCTTGTCCATAATTCACCCACTCATGAATTATGATGACCACGGATAATATCGCTAAACTATGCAAGCCGAGGTCATTGCATGCGTATAATCCCTTTGTCACAAGCTATCAATATTATACCGGGGATATAGATAAGAATTTCAAATCCCTAAGGTATAATATAGTCGACTTCTAAATTAACGATCTCTAAATAACACTCGGAACTAGCTTCTGAAGTATAGCACGGCCATGGATTTACTAGATCGTAAATACGTACATGATACCTATGCCCTGTACTGACGGATTCTATTTGATACTCAAAGGATATCATGAGCATCAGTATACACCCAACGAATAGACAGAGGTCTGATCTAAATAAATCGGTGACGTGACTACCATCAAAGTGTGGATGATATCTCAAGTCGAAGGACCACTATGCTACTCGACTCGAGAAGATTCCTATTGATGTTGGTGTACCATCCATTAGGAAATCTTCAGTGAGTAGTTCAGTGTTTATCAAATAAACACATACATGTCTATATGAGTCTCCCAAGACTCATGGTTATTTGGGATAAACCATCGGACCAAGTCAAGATATACGATTGTACTGGTCTCAGTGAATTTTACTAACCGACCCGTGTTAGTAAATCTTGACCAGAAACTTTATTTGAGAATATACAACTTATAGTGATGCTTCCCAATGTCAATTACAAACTACATTGTAACTGCGCACTACGTTGTAAATCCTAGGATCTTTTTCTAATATATACATATTACTAAATCATATTTAGTTTCAATCTAATCTTAATTAGATCGAATACGTATATAAAACAAGAGGTGCTACCATTGAGTTAGTAATATTATGGAAAAAATGAATTGTTCATATTCATGAATCTGACATAAATCCGATACGGATTGGCACTCTAAGCACCAAACCTAACAGATTGCACATGCCTTGATGATGATGATACTGATGATGATGATGACGCTTATCGCAGGAGGAGAAGAAAATCTAAACAGATTCATTCTCCTTGCAAACCACATAAACCTCTCAAGAAAGAAGATCCAGACAGTCATAGTCCTTGGATTGGTATACAATCTTGGGTACTTGAAAAGGAAAAGAAAAAAGACTTTTGCCTATCTGTCAAAGAGCTTTCGAGATACTTCGTGAAGATGAAGAACGAAGTAAGATCAAACTTGAGCTAATTAGACCACCAGCTCTTCAACATGTTCAACTGTGCATAATGTTCCATTAAGATTCAACATCATATCATGCAGAAATCCCATGCTTGAAAAAATAGACAGACCCAAAATTGAAAGTGGTTTATTAACCATTTGTGCAAAGAACTACTGTTCTGTCAAGTGGCCAGACAAAAGAACCACAACGAATTAAACTGTCTTGAACTGGCAGGCTCAGAATGCCAGAGCTCAGTGTTGGGTTTTCTAGGTCAAACCAAGATCAATTTAAGCATTTATAAGTGTGAATACGACAAATTTAAGTTGCGGAATACTCACTTTGATCGGCTTTTGTGATGCGAGGAACAACAAAAAATTTCTTCAAGCTTTTCCTCCAAGGTTCGGCCATGGCTCCTCTCTTTGTGTTCCTTTGATTTTCAGTCAAGCTCCAAGCTTGGGAATGGATTCCATGCTCAAGGGTTTGTTTCCCTATCACATTTGGATGACTCTTTATGTGCTAGCATTGGAAAGATTTTCCATAAATCTTCCTTATTTCTTCTTCTTGTTCTCGGTATTTTGGAAGAAAATGAGAGAGTTTTGGCCCTTGGCCGTGAGAGGGAGAGATATGAAGAGAAGTTGTGTTGGTTTGTGTTTCTAAAACAATTAAATGATATACCAAAAATAAATAAATGGTATTAGTAATTCAAGCCATCACATTGGAGTATTTCACACTCAAGCATCAACCAACAACTTCCATCACAATAAAGTGATAAAGTTGACTAGTGATTTGACGCTTGATGTGACATGTGGGCCCCACTTGATTCGAAATGCGAGTGGGCCCGCAAACACTCACTGGTTCGGGTTCGCTAATTCCAAATTAACGAATTTTCTGTTGCGACGTAATTAAATCAAATTTAATTAAATAATTATGCCCAGCAAAATTACTATTCACGTCGCTAGCGAATTAATTCTAAATTAACTCGTTCGCCCGAATTAAAATCCAATTTTAATTCCGCGTCGAAATCCAATTTCGTTTAATATATCGAATATATTATTGTATCGATTAATTCCAAATTAATCGTTCTCTCTCTTTAAATAATATTTTATCCTGGATAAAATATCTCCGTAATTAATCCCAGATTAATAATGTGCGAGTCATACGTCATCGGTGAATCTTCGGGAAGCGACCCATGAGATCCCCGGATATGTTGGCAGTAAATCCGGTCGTCGGACTATCCGAACATGTACGTACCTAGTACTACGTTTTTACCGATTTACAAGACATGGTTGGCTTCTAGCAAAGCACTGTGCCTACTCAATTCTCCAGAAATATTCTTAAAGGAATATGTAATCTATATCAGACGTAGTATATATAATATTGCGTATTGCGATCCAGTATCGGATGTCACGTGCTAGGCCTGGGGCTAGAATTGTGTCTGCCCCGTACGAAGCACATATTAAAGCTCTGGTAACTAGTCTCTATAATCGGATAAACATGAACTAGTCATATTATCCCGATAGCTGCAGCATATAAGAGCACCAGTTTCGTATCCTACGTGACCATCATCTCCATATGACTGAAGTGATACTTCCATCTTGACATCACACCCAATACACTACGATTCTCAATATACCCAGAAGGGGCGTACACAGAACCGGTTAAAGCCCTGGACTGTTGGGTTTCTAGGTTAGTCCCAAGATCATTAAGCATAGAAATCATGTGTGAATACAATAAAGAAATATGGCGGAATCATACTTTCAAAAATCGGCTTTTGCGATGCGAGGAACAACAAAAACTTCTTCACTATTTCCTCCAATGAAGCTCACGGTAATGGCTCCCTTTTGTGCTCTATTTGAGTTCTTCAAGCTCAAAGCTTGGTGTGTGGATTCCATGCCCATGGCTGGGTTTCCCTATCACCTTCGTAACACTCCGAATGTGTGCTAACACCTTGGAAATTTTGCCACAAAATTTCCTAAATCTTCTACATGCTCTCGGCAATGGCATAAAGTTTGGAGAGAAAAATGGCCCAAGGCCGAGAGTGAGAGAGAGGAGAGGAAGAAGATGTGTTTGGTTATTTTGATTTCCAAAAAAAAATACCAAAACAATTACCAATTCCCAAAAAGGGTATGGCATTTATGCCTTCCAACAACGCACATCACTCATGAATATTGACTGGTTGTCAATCACTCAAAGTGACAAGACATCCATCACTTGAATGACTAGTGATATGACGCGTGATATGACTTGTGGACTGCACTTGAATTCGAAATGCGAGTGGGCCCGCAAACACTCCTGGGCTCGGGTTCGCTAATTCTGAATTAATGAATTTTCCTTTGCGACGTAATTAAATCAAATTTAATTAAATAATTATGCCTAGCAAAATTATTATTCACATCGCTAACGAATTAATTCTAAATTAACTCGTTCGCCCGAATTAAAATCTAATTTTAATTCTGCGTCGAAATCCAATTTCATATAATATATCAAATATATTATTTTATCGATTAATTCCAAATTAATCGTTCTCTCTCTTTAAATAATATTTTATCCCAGATAAAATATCTCCGTAATTAATCCCAGATTAATTTTCTCTCTATTGTAATTAATCCCAGATTAAAAAAGTGCGAGTTATACGTCTTTGGTGAATCTTCGGGAAGCGACCCATGAGATCCCCAGATATGTTGGGAGTAAATCCGGTCGTCGGACTATCCGAACACGTACGTACCTAGTACTATGTTTTTACCGATTTACAAGACATGGTTGGCTTCTAGCAAAGCACCGTGCCTACCCAATTCTCCAGAAATATTCTTAAAGGAATATATAATCTTTATAAGGCGTAGTATACGTAGTATTGTGTATTACGATCCAGTATCGGATGTCACGTGCTAGGCCTGGGGCTGGAATTCTGTCTGCGCCGTACGAAGCACATATCGGATCTCTGGTAACTAGTCTCTATAATCGGATAATTATGACCTAGTCATATTATCCCGATAGCTGCAGCATAAAAGAGTACCAGTTTCGTATCCTACGTGATCATCATCTCCACTATGACTGGAGTGATACTTCCATCTTGACATCACACCCAATACACTACGATTCTCAATATACCCAGAAGAGGCGTACACAGAACCTGTTAAAGCCCTGGACGACCATAACCAAAGTATTTTAATTGTCGCAAGTATTAGCGGTGCAAGTCTCAGGTTAATACCAAATACACCTACCCTGATTCGGACTTCCATAGACACATAGTCATACTACCAATGGAATTCCGAGGGGTCTATCCAGAGACAAGCTATTTCCGTACCATCGGTAAACACAACCTCTTATTACACTTGCATGAGTATCCTATACCCAAATATATGAGAACTATGTCGTTATGCTCTCACAACGCACACAAGTGTAATACTAGTCTATTCCGCATTATCGATGTCCAGTCTCGATAATACTACGACTAGGGATATTTAATGATTAAACCTTTTTGGATTGATACTGTCTCATATCATCTCAATTCAGAACTAATCATAAAGACCTTTTATCATTTATACATCTTGGTAATCTAATTACAAATGATAAAAGAGCAATTTCCTTTGACACATAGTTAATTTGTACAACAACACCATGATCTGTACAAATAGTGATGCTATGGGTAATAATTGTCAAACAATCTCCCACTTGGCCTATAGCCAATCACTGAAGTGTCATACACCGAAACTATGTTATCATAATTTTCTGCTGAGGAAAGGCTTTCGTCAGCGGATTTACGGTGTTATCATCTGATGCGATTTATTTGATCATCACATCGCCACGATGTATAATCCGAACGAATCAGATGAATAATTGAAGTATATATCTGGATCGTTGATGAGACCATTAATTCTTTAGCATGTGCTGTAGCCTAGCTCAGCTGCTAACAGAACTACTCATAATCTAATTAGGATTATTATCGATCCAAAAGGCTTCTCTTACTGCCTTAGCTGCAGCAATAACCCGCTTTTGTTGTTTATTCGACAACAGTATCTTGCTTGGAAGAATTCTAGCTCACTGTTCTGTTATTCAAACTATATAATACCTTTGTTACGACTTATAGTCATTTTTATCGGTTTATAAACTTGCAGCAGTGAACCCAGTCACTTCAAGTTCTCTTTCTCCATAGTATAAGAAAGCATCCTTAGTTCATCTAAGATACTTAAGGATGTTCTTAACATCAATCCAGTGACTATCACTTGGATTGGCCTGATTGTGACTCCATATGCTCAAAGCATATGAGACTCCAGGTCGCGTACATTTATTTCAATGTACGAGTTCTCGGAGAGTACCAACAACTTTTAGATCTATCCCATTAGATCTTTATTCCTAGAATAAAAGTTGTCTCTCCCAAGAATTCTACGGAGAATTTTCATGAAAGCCAAGTTTTCACCGATTGTATTATGGGAATGTCATTTCCAAGAAATTATATATCATCATTATATAGGACCGTCATCGTCAGTGCGCTCCCACTAGCCTCCTTATATACACAAGAATCATTTTCGTTTTGAATTAAATCATATACCATTATGATTACATCAAAACGATGATTCCAAGAACGCAATGCTTGCTTCAATCCATACATGGATCGAATTAACTTGCAAACCTTGTTTGCTAGTTTTAGTACGACAGAACCGTCAGGATGTTGTAAACATCCTCAAAAAGGTTTCCGTTTAAGGAAAGCGATTTTGGCGTTCAGCTGCCATATTTCATAAATGAAACATGCAACATTAGCAGGCATTATCCAAATGGATTTAACATGGCAATAAGTAAAAGGTTTCGTCGTAATCGACACAATGTTGATAACCATACCTTTCCGCTACAAGCCTAGCTTTGTACGTTAGTACATTGTCATCCATGTATGTCTTCCTTGAAGACTTATATAGTACCAATAGGCACAATGCCTTGTGGTACAACAACCAGTATCCAAACTTGGTTGGTATACATGGAATCTGTTTCGGATATCATGGCACTTTGCCATGATAGGGAGTCGATACCTTGTATCACTTTCTCATATGTAGTCAGTTAGTCTTCCTCAATAAGATTAACATCTTTACGAGGTGAGATCATAAACCCATACCTCTTAGGTTGTTTTCTGACTCTCTCCGACTTACGCGGTTCTTGTGTATTCGAAGATTATTGGTATAGTTTCATCCCCGATGAACTATTTATGTTCCGTTAAGGAATCGGTGCCTAGAATAGTATTACTCCGATTTTCATCGAGTTGTACTTTCCTCCCACTTACCACTGCATATAGGTATTCCTCTTAGGAAAACTGCATGGCGAGCAACAATTATATTATTCTCTTGTGAGTTGTATAAGTACTATACTTTGGTTTCCCTAGGATAACCTACAATTTAGGCACTTATCCTATTTCGGTTTTAGTTTTGTATCATCCAAACATATGCCTAGCATTCCCAAATCCTCAAGAATGAGAAAATCCAGTTTCTTCCTATTCATATCTAATATGAAATCTGTCAAATAGATTTTATGGAACCTTGTTCAAAATAAGTGTTGCAATGTTTAATGCGTATCTCTTGAAGGAAATGGTAGCTCAGAGCGACTCATGATTAACCTTATCATGTCCAACAAGATTCGGTTTCTCTGTTTAGACACACCGTCAAATTGACGTGTTTCGGGAGGAGTCCACTATGAAAGAATACTATACTCTTTCAGGTATTTGAGAAACTTATTGCTTAAGTATTTTCATCACGGTCCAATCATGATGTTTAATACTTTAGCCAATTTGTTTGTCTACTTCGTGTCGAAACTCTTTGAATTTATCAAAAGTTTCTGATTCGTGTTTCAAAAGAAACACATAACCATAACGCGATGCCACATCCGTAAAGGTCACGAAATATTCATATCCACCTCTAGCCTAGCTAGATATGGGCCCACTTACATCACTATGAATAAGGGCTAACAGATCATTGGCACTAGTACTTTTTACCAAGTAAAAGGTGTTTTAGACACTTTGCCTAATAAACTAGATTCGTAGACATCATTTGAATAGAATCAAATCCGTCCTAGTATCCACTCTTCAAAAGTGTGGATATACGAGTCTTGTTTAATGTGTCCCAAACAACAATGCCACTTATAAGTCTTAACTGATTAAATCAGTTTGAGTTATTTGTTTGTCATGTCATATGTTTGAGATTTATTTATATTCAAAATATAAATACTGTTATTCACATTTAATGTTTTTATCTCAATATCATCTTTATAAAATAAAACACTTTAGTGTTATATAATATAAAGGTATACCCGCAACGGGTTAAACCGTGATATAGAGATAATGTTTCTAGTCAAACTAGTTACATTGTAACAGTTTCCTAATTCAAGCACATACCTAAAGGGTAGTTCCTAAACTTAGGTTTCTACGGTTAAAACAGCGACTTTCGTCCCATTCTCAATTCACAGATAAATCTCAACTGAAGTCAGTATCCTGCTTATGAGCAGATTCTTCACACCAGTACATATTTATGTACCACATCCAGTATCTAAAATCCAATTTTAATATTAGTTGTGAACATGTTTATGACAAACACATTTGAAGCCGAAGCCTAGCACCGTCTTCATTTCCTTCATGTCTGCCTTGTCCATACGGCAGTCACGCTTCCAGTGACCCCGTTTGCCACAGTTTTGGCAGACGTCTTGGGATTTTTCCTTTGTCTTCCTAGAAGACAGTGATGATTTTACCTTTGCCCATTTTAGAAGCTCTGGCTTTGCCACCTAGAGCATAGCCGTCAATTCTCCAAGAATTTACTCTCGGTTCATAATGAACCTGCCCCAGTATTCAGGAAGAGACCGTAAGATTAAATCTTTGGTAGTCTCGACCACGTAGGTAATGCCTACCAAACCTAGCTGATCGATGTCAGCCATCATCTGCGACACCTAGTGCTCGACAAATGTACCCTCTGACATACGCGAGCGTAAGAGCTTCTTTTGCAATTTGTACTTCTAAGATTTAACAATAAATCTATGAAGATCTTTAATTTCATCATCATGGTACAAGGATCTAATCTTTAACTTTGACGATGGAATTAAAGTGTCATTGCGGTAAGTATAAAGGATTGAGCACTAAAGTTATCATTACATGAATATTCCAAATATCATGTTCTACTATTTGCTCAACTCCGGGCTTAGGCCCAAGATGTTATTCTATCAAATAGAGTAACTTCTCAGTTTTCAGGACTATCTTGAGGTTTTATTCCCAATTTTGAAAATTAAAGTCGTTTAATAACATTTTCACCCAGGATTATGTTTTAAACACTAATCTTTCAATTATCTTGATTGCTATAGTCCAACTATCCAATCAACGATTTTAGGTACTATTGATTATAATGATTACTATAGTCTAACTATATAATCAACTATAATTTAATTGGTTAAATTCAATTATATTGATTACTATAATCCAATTATAAAATCAACTATTAATTGAAATAGTTTGAATACAGTCCAACTGTTCAAATTAAAACAACGATTAAATATTAGTCCAACTAATATATTAATTTACGACGAAAAATTGAATGAGCGCGTATTGGCAAGTAACTAAACGAATATTGCACATTTAATACTTGCATCCCACTATTTTTCGGCGAGCCTCTAACCTTGTTTCCTAGTGGGCTAGGATCCCATTAAATAACACACAATCTTGACTTTGGCCAACAAATTGTATGATAATTAATTAGGTAGATCTCTAAGATCAATTGGATCCCATCCAATTCCTCGATCTAGTAGGTGAACATCCAAGTCCGAAACTATATCTTATATATGCAATATATCCAATATATTCCCTAACCTTTTTCCTCTGAATCAACTAAGCCTTGGCTTTGGCACAACAAACTTAATGATCCCAGTTAAGCGGAACCCATTGACCTTGGAAAGCTTCGTAATCGATGTCGATGGACAAGAAGTGATATTGACTTTGGCCAATAAATCACAACTTGGACAAGACACCGATATGGAAAAAAGCCTTCATGATTCAAATACATCCGCGACGGACAAAGGTCTTGATTTTGGCCAACAAACCAGTGCCAATCTTGGATCTTGAGTAAGAATCACTCAATGGAAGGAAAAATGCTTAATATGTGTTGAGGGTTTTTTCGCGTAATTGGCAACCAATTAATTATCTTTGTTAAGGTCTCATCATCATACACCCTTAAGCATGCATTCTAAAAGCATAATAAGGCACGTAAATAAATATAATAATAATGATATGCGGATGGATATTTAACACATTGTTCTTAGAACAAATCTCTCACTTTCCTCTCTCCCGCTAGCACAATATTACTTACTTCTCCCCGATTACATAACACTTCTAAAGAAACCTCATTTACATTGAGGGAATAGGTGAGAAGAGAAATACAAAGAGTCAAGGTAATAGGCTGCACAAGCAGGTCCAATTTAATAAATTCTAAATTTATTACAACAATTTCCAAAATTACCCTCACCCATCTAATATCCATCCGATATACATATTCATACATCGCATCCATGTATTCACACAAAGCATGTTATCAATCATCTAATCCAATTAATTAATATGAAATTAATGACCATCCAATGTTCAAACAAAGATTTGATTTTGCGCGAGTTAAACTCGTTTTAAGAATAAGTACTCAAAGTACGAATTCTTGAATTATATTAAACTACAATATTAAATCCAATTTAAATTTATATTTAATACTAATTCTATATTTAATTCTAAATTAAATAATTACACTATATAATGTGCCTTTTCGACTTAGATTCTAAATCCAATCTTTACAGGTCTCAAAGCCCGATTAACATCCAATGTTAATTTAATTAAAGTCCAATGGGCTTTTAATTAATTTCTTAAGGCATGGACTTTTGGTCAATATGGTGTTGGACAATTATGACCCATAGTGTCACTATTTGTACAGATCATGATGTTGTTGTACAAATTAACTATGTAACAAAAGAGATTGCACTCTTATCATTTGTGATTAGATCACCTAGATGTATAAATGATAGGAGGTCCTTATGATTTGTTCCTGGATTGAGAATGATATGAGACAGTATCAGTCCACGAAGGATAAATCATTAAATATCCCTAGTCAGAGTATTATCGAGATGGGACATCGATAAATACGTAAAAGACTAGTATTACAGTTGTGCGCGTTGTGAGGGCAAACGGCATAGTTCTCATATATTTGGGTATAGGATACTCATGCAAGTGTAATAGGAGGTTGGTTTTACCGATGGTACGGGAAACAGCTTCGCTCTGGATAGACCCCATCGAATTCCATTGGTAGTATGACTATGTGTCTATGGAATTTGAAATTAGGGTAGGTGTATTTGTCTTAACCTGAGACTTGCACCGCTATTACTTGCGACAATCAATATACTTGGTTTTGATCGCCAGGGCTTTAACCGGTTTTTCTGTGTACGCCTCTTCTGGGTATATCGAGAATCGTAGTGTGTTGGGTGTGATGTCAAGAGGAAGTGTCACTCCAGTCATGGAGATGATGATCGCGTAGGGATAAAGAATTGGTTCTCTAAAAAGGTTGTAACCGTCGAGATAATATGAATTGGTCATGATTATCCGATATTAAGAGACTAGTTGCTCGTAATCCGATATATGCTTCATACGGGGCAGACACTGTACCAGCCCTAGTCCTTGCATGTGATCATCCGATACTGGATCGAAATACGCAATACTATGTATATTATGCCTAATATAAATCCTTTATTCTTGTAAGGATATTTCTGGAGAATTGGGTAGGCATGGCGCTTTGCTAGAAGCCAACCTTGTCTTGCAAATCGATATAAACGTAGTACTAGGTACTTACGTGTTCGGATAGTCCGACGACCGAATTTACTGCCAACATATCTGGGGATCTCATGGGTCGCTTCCCGACGATTCACCGATGACGTATGACTCGCACTTTTATTAATATGGGATTAATTAATGATGAGAGAGAAAATTAATATGGGATTAATTACGGAGATATTTTATCTGGGATAAAATATCATTTAAAGAGAGATAACGATTAATTTGGAATTAATTGATAAATTAATATATTCGATATATTAAACGAATTTAGGTTTCGACGCGGAATTAAAATTAGATTTTAATTCGGGCGAACGAATTAATTTAGAACTAATTCGTTAGCGACGTGAATAGTGACTTCGCTAGGCGTAATCATTTAATTACGTCGCAACAGAAAATTCGTTAATTTGGAATTAGCAAACCCGAGCCCGAGATTGTTTGCGAGCGCATTCGCATTTTGAATTCGAGTGCGGCACGCAAGTCAAATCAAGCGTCAAATGCTAGTCACTTCAAGCGTCAAATCACTTGTCACTTTGAGTGATGTGGCTTGACAACTTGCCTGAAAGATATGACTTGATGGGAGTTGTTGAAAAGCTTTTGAAAGCTTGATTGACATTTAATATTTTAAATGTTTTGGTATGTGTTGAATTGATTTTAGAAATCAATTAACCATTAACACATTTCAACTCTCTCTTCTCTCTTGTCCACTTTTCTCTCACGCCCATGGAGGGCCATTTTCTTCTGGTTTGCCGAGAGGATGGGAAGCAAGTGTGGTGATTTTTGTGGCAAAAATCACAAGAGCTAGCACTCTGAGAGACATACGAAGGTGATAGGGAAGTCCACCCATGAGCGGGATCATTTGACGAAGCTTGGAGCTTGGAAGATGACATCAAAAATTGAAAATGGTGGACCTACACAGCTCAGCCTGTGAGTAAGATAGGCAGAAAACAGAATTTTTGTTGCCGCCTCGCGCATCGCTCAACTGATCGATGTTGAGTATTCCGCAACTCCCTCGATGTATTCGCACATTATTTCTGCTTTGTATTCGATCCTCGGGACTTAGAGATCTCCAACAATGGTATCAGAGCCGGTTAAGCATGAATATATTAGGGTTAAAATGTGGGTAAAATGTTTTGAGCATGATTTGAATGAATTGGATGTTTGAGTATGCTTATAACATGTTAATTGAGGATTGATTAGATCAATTTGAAGAAATTGTGATTGGATCATTTTTTCCCTAAATTTTTGAGTTGGCCGAAGTCAATAGCCCTAATGGTCTTGGTGATTTTTGATTTTTGATCGTTGGATGACTTGAATCAATTGGAAATGTGGATTTAATGTTAATTTGGATTGATTGGATTGAATTCGGAATTGATATGAAAATCCCTATATTGCCGAGAGTTATAGCATGTGATTTGGGTTGATTTTTGTTAAATTATGTTGGACATGATTTAATATTGAAGAGCATGATTAATTAGGCTAATTGATGTTTTAGAAATGTTAATTGGGTAATTAATTGTGTAACACACTTAGGTAATTAAATTGGGAATTTGGAATTTGGTAATTTAATTATTTGGGCCTATTTTGTTAAATTGGGCTTTTAAAGTTGTTATTGGGCTTATTGGGCTTGGTTGTACTAAGTTGGGTTTATGCAAAATTGGTTGGATCCAATTAGGCCCAAAATCGCATCCATAAAGCCCAAACGCGACTAATGGACCTTTAAAGTTTAATTGGGCCTAATGGGCCTAAATTGATTTTTGGGATTATGGGGTAACTCCCGGATTAGACTTTGGTTATTGGGTTCGACCCGAGTTGACCAAAAGTCCACGCCTTAAAGAAATTAATTAAAAGCCCATTGGACTTTAATTAAAGTGACGTTGGACGTTAATCGGGCTTTGAGACCCGTAACGATTAATTTGGAATTTAAATCGTAAAGGTTTATTAAATAAAGTGTAGTATTTAATTTGGAATTAAATAACGAATAGTATTAAATACAAATGAATTGGATTTAATTATGTAGTTCAATTTAATTCGAGAATTCGTACTTTGAGTACCTATTCGCAAAACGAGTTTGACTCGAGCAAAATCAAATCGTTGTTTGAACATTGGATGATCACTAATTATCATATTAATTAATTTGATTAGATTGATTGATACATGCTTGTGTGAATACATGGTTGCGATGCATGAATAATGTATATCAGATGGATATTAGATGGGTGGGGCAATTTTAGAAATTGTTGTAATAAATATGGATTTATTAATTGGACCTGCGTGTCCAGCCTTATTACCTCCTTATTCTTTGTATTCTCTTCTCACCTATTCCCCTCAATGTAAATGAGGTTTCTTTAGAAGTGTAGGGTAACGGGGTAGAAGTAAATACATGTGCTAGCGGGAGAGAGAAAAATGGAGAGATTTGATCTAGGATCATTGTGTAAAGTATCCATCCGCATATCATTATTATTTTATTTATACGCGCTTTATTATGTGTTAGAATGCGTTTAAGGGTGTATGATGATGAGACCTTAACAAAAATAATAAATTGGTTGCCAATTTGCACGCGAAAACCATCGCAAAATATTAAGCATTTTTCCTTCCATTGAGTGATTCTCACTCAAGATCCGAGACTGGCATTGGCTTGTTGGCCAAAGTCAAGACCTTTGTCCGTCGAGGATGTGTTTGAATCACGAGAGCTTTGTTCCATATCAGCGTCTTGTCCAAGTTGTGGTTTCTTGGCCAAAGTCAAGACCACTTCTTACGGCATTGATACGAAGCTTTCCATGGTCAATGGGTCGCGCTTAACTGGGATCACTAAGTTAGGTAATACATTGGATGTATTGGCATATATAAGATATATGTTCGGAGTTGGATGTCCCCCTACTGGATCTAGGAATTGGATTGGATCCAATTGATCTTAGAGATCTACCTAGTTAATTATCATACAATTTGTTGGCCAAAGTCAAGATTGTGTGATATTTAACGGGATCCTAGCCCACTAGGAAAACCGGTTTCCGAGTACTCGACAGAGGGTTAGAGGCTCGCCGAAAAATAGTGGGAGGCAAAAATTGAATTTGCAATATTCGTTTAATTACTTGCCATACGCGCTCAACACAAATATCATTCGTCATATAAATTAAATGTTAGTTGGACTAATATTTAAATCGTTGTTTTAATTAACAGTTGGACTGTATTCAAACTATTCATTTATAGTTGATTTTATAATTGGATTATAGTAATCAATATAATTGAATTTATCTATTAAAATTATAGTTCATTAAATAGTTGGACTATTATAATCATTATAATAAATAGTACCGAATCGTTGATTAAATAGTTGGACTATTGGAATCAAGATAAAATTGAAAGATTGACATTTCAAACATATTCTAGCTAAAATGTATTTAAATGGTTTAATTTTCAAAATGGGAATAGAATTTCAGGATGGTCCTGGAAAATAATAAGTTATTTTATTTGATAAAATAACATATTAGGCCTAAGCCCGGAGTTAAGCAAATAGTAGAGCATAATCTTTGGAAGATTCATGTGATGATAACTTTAGTGCTTAATCCATTAAGCTTGTCGCAGTAGACTCCTTAATTTCTTAATCAGAATTAAGGATTAGATCCTTAAAGTATGATAATGAAATTGAAGGATCTTCATAGATCTTTATAGATCTTAGAAGTACTAAATTGCAATTAATAACTCTTGGAGGGTTAGTGACTATTCTCAAGGAGACAAAGTCAAAGTTTGCAATAAGGCAAGTAGCATAAGGCGCATCTTACTTCGATATTCTAGAAGGCCGAGGCTAGGCAAAAGGCTTCTGGAGTATGGAAAAGGGCAAAGGCAAAATCATTATAATCTTCTGGGAAGATAAATGACATATCCCACAATGTCTGCCTAAATGTGGAAAATGGGATCGCGGAAGCGTGACTGCCGATTGGACAAAGCAGACATGAAGGAATTGAAGACGGGGCAAGGCTCCGACTTCAAATATGTTTATCAAAATATGTTCACTACTAGTATTAAAATTGAATTTTAAATACTTAGTGTGGTACATAAATATGCATTGATGTTCAGAATCTATTTTGAACAGGTTATTGACTTCAATTGAGATTAATCTGCGAATTGGAAACGGGACGAAAGTCACTGTTTTAACCGTAGATACCTAGTTTAGGAACTACCCTTCGGGTGGGTACTTAAATTAGGAAAGTTATAATGTAACTAGTTGGACTAGAGACATTATCTCTATATCAGTGTTTAACCCACTGCGGGTGAACCTTTATATTCTAGAACACTAAAGTGTTTATTATATAAAGATGATATTGAGATATACACATTAGATGTGTATAACAGCATTTATATTTTGAATATAAATAATATCTCAAACATATAACATGACAAATAAACAGCTCAAACTGATTTGATCAGAAGAAACATATTGTGGCATTGTTGTCTAGGACACAATTAAACAAGACTCGTACATCCGCACTTTTGAAGAGTGGGTACAAGGACTGATTTGATTCTATTCAAATAAATTCTACAAATCTAGTTTATTGGGCAATGTGCCTATAACACATTTACTTGGTAAAAGTGTAAATGCCACCGATCTGTTAGCCCTAGTTCATTGTGAAGCAAGTGGGCCCATGTCTAGCTAGGCTAGAGGTAGATATGAATATTTCGTGACCTTTACTGATGTGGCATCGCGTTGTGGTTATGTGTTTCTTTTGAAACAAAAATCAGAAACGTTTTCAGTTTCGACACGAAATAGACAAACAGATCGGCTAAAGTATTTATACCGTCACGGTTAGACCATGATGAAAATACTTAAGCAATAAGTTTCAAGTATATTTGAAAGAGTAAAATATTCTTTCAATGAGGACTCCTCCCGGAACACGTCATTTTGACGGTGTGCCCGAACTGAGTAACCGAATTTTGCTGGACATGATAAAGGTTAATCATGAGTCGCTCTGAGCTACCATTTCCTTCTACGGATAAGCATTAACAGTGCAGAACTTATTTAGAATAAGGTTCCATAAAAATCGGTTTGACAGATTTCATATTAGATATGAACTAGAAAGAAACCACGTTTCTCATTCCTAAACATTTGGGTATGCTAGGCATATGTTTGGATGATACCAAACTAAATCCCAAATTTGTTAAGTGCCGAATTGTAGGATATGCTAGGGGTACCAAATTGTAGTACTTATACATCTCACAAGAGAGAACAATTTAATTGTTGCTCACCATGTGGTTTTCCTAAGAGGAATACCGATATGCAGTGGTAAGTGGGAGGAAAGTAAAACTCGATGAAAATCAGAGTAATACTATTCCAGGCACCGAGTCCTAATGGAACACAAATAGTTCATCAAGGATGAAACTATACCAGTAATCTTTGAATACACAAGAACCGCGTAAGTCGGAGAGAGTCAGAAAACAACCTGGGGTATGGGTTTCTGATCTCACCTCATAAAGATGTCTATCTTATTGAGGTATACCAACTGACTACGTATGAGGAAGTGATACAAGGTATCGACTCCCTAATTATGGCAAAGTGCCATGAGTCCGAAATGGATTCCATGTATATCAACAAGTTTGGATACTAGTTGATGTACCGCAAGGCATTGTGCCTATTGGTACAATATAAGTCTTCAAGGAAGACATACATGGATGGCAACATACCGACGTATAAAGCTAGGCTTTTAGCGAAAAGTATCGTTATCAACATTGTGTTGATTACAACGAAACATTTTACCTGTTTCCACGGTAAATCCATTTGGATAATGCTTGCTAAAGCTGCATGTTTCATTTATGAAATATGGAAGCAGAACGGGAAAATCGCTTTCCTGAAAATGAAACCTTTTGGAGGATGTTTACAACATCCTGTCGGTTTTGTCGTACCTAAACTAGCAAAAAGGTTTGCAGGTTGTTCGATCCATGTTTGGATTGAAGCAAGCATTAGGTTCTTGGAATTATAGTTTTGATGTAATCATAATGATTTATGATTTAATTTCAAACGAAAAGATTCTTGTGTATATAAGAGGGTTAGTGGGAGCGCACTGACAGTAAATGTCCTATAAAAATAATGATAATATATGTCATTTCTTGGAAATGATATTCCCATAAAACTATCGGTGAAAGCTTGGCTTTCGAGATAATTCTCCGTAGAATTCTTGGGAGAAACAACCTTTATTCTAGGAATAAATATCTAATGGGATAGATTAAGTTGTTAAAACTCTCCGAGAACTCGTACATTGAAAAATGTACGTAACCTGGTGTCTCATACGCTTTGAGCATATGGATTCACAAACAGGCCAATCCAAGTGATAGTCACTGGATTGATGTTAAGAACATACGTAGTATCTTAGAGATCTAAGGATGCTTTCTTAAACTATGGAGATGGAGAACTTCAGTGACTAGGTTCACCATTGCAAGTTCCCTAACCGATAAAGACGACTATAAGTCGCAAAAGGGTACTATACAGTTTGAATAACGAAACAGTGAGCTGGAAATCTTCCAAGGAAGATACTGTTACCGAATAAACAATAAATGCGGGTTATTGCTACAGCTGAGGCAGCAATAGAAGCCTTCTGGGTTTATAATAATCTAATTAGATCAGATATAGTTATGTTAGCAGCTGAGCTAGGCTGCAGCGCAGGCTGAAGAATTAATGGTTTCATCACGATCCAGATATATACTTCGATATTCATCTGATTCGTTCGGATCATACATTGTGGCGATGTGATGATTGAATAAATCGCATCAGATGATAATCATGCAAATCCGCTGATGAAAAGCATTTCTCAGCAATTTGAGCCAACCGTACATAGTTCGGGTGTCAGACACTCGAGTGACTGGCTATAGGCCAAGTGGGAGATCGTTGGACAATTATGACCCATAGCGTCACTATTTGTACAGATCATGGTGTTGTTGTACAAATTAACTATGTAACAAATGAGATTGCACTCTTATCATTTGTGATTAGATCACCTAGATGTATAAATGATAGGAGGTCCTTATGATTTGTTTATGGATTGAGAATGATATAAGACAGTATCAGTCCACGAAGGATAAATCATTAAATATCCCTAGTCAGAGTATTATCGAGATTGGAGATCGATAAATACGTAAAAGACTAGTTTTACACTTGTGCGCATTGTGAGGGCATAACGACATAGTTCTCATATATTTGGGTATAGGATACACATGCAAGTGTAATAGGAGGTTGTGTTTTACCAATGGTACGGGAAATAGCTTCGCTCTGGATAGACCCCCTCGGAATTCCATTGGTAGTATGACTATGTGTCTATGGAAGTCCGAAATCAGGGTATATGTATTTGGTCTTAACCTGAGACTTGCACCGCTAATACTTGCGACCATCAATATATATTGGTTTTGGTCGTCCAGGGCTTTAACCGGTTTCTGTGTACGCCTCTTCTGGGAATATCGAGAATCGTAGTGTGTTGGGTGTGATGTCAAGATGGAAGTGTCACTCCAGTCATATGGAGATGATGATCGCGTAGGGATACAGAACTCTGGTTCTCTAAAAAGGTTGCAACCGTCTAGAAAATATGACTTGGTCATGATTATCCGATATTAAAGAGACTAGTTGCTCGTAATCCGATATATGCTTCGTACAAGGCAGACACTGTACCAGCCCCAGGCCTTACATGTGATCATCCGATACTTGATCGAAATACGCAATACTACGTATACTACGCCTAATATAGATCCTTTATTCCTGTAAGGATATTTCTGGAGAATTGGGTAGGCATGGCGCTTTGCTAGAAGCCAACCTTGTCTTGTAAATCGGTATAAACGTAGTACTAGGTACTTACGTGTTCGGATAGTCCGATGACCGAATTTACTACCAACATATCCGGGGATCTCATGGGTCGCTCCCGAAGATTCACCGATGACGTATGACTCACTCGCACTTTTATTAATCTGGGATTAATTAATGATGAGAGAGAAAATTAATATGGGATTAATTACGGGAATTTTTATCTGGGATAAAATATCATTTAAAGAGAGATAACGATTAATTTGGAATTAATCGATAAATTAATATATTCGATATAGTAAACGAAATTGGATTTCGACGCGGAATTAAAATTAGATTTTAATTCGGGCGAACGAATTAATTCGTTAGCGATGTGAATAGTGACTTCGCTAAGCGTAATCATTTAATTACGTCGCAACGGAAAATTCGTTAATTTGGAATTAGCAAACCCAAGCCCGGGATTGTTTGCGAGCGCATTCGCATTTTGAATTCGAGTGCGGCACGCAAGTCAAATCAAGCTTCAAATCGCTAGTCATTTCAAGCGTCAAATCACTTGTCACTTTGAGTGATGTGACTTGACAACTTGATTGAAAGATGTGACTTGATGGGAGTTGTTGAAAAGCTTTTGAAAGCTTGATTGACATTTAATATTTTAAATGTTTTGGTATATGTTGAATTGATTTTAGTAATCAATTAACCATTTACACATTTTCAACTCTCTCTTTTCCACTTCTCTCTCACGCCCATGGAGGGCCATTTTCTTCTAGTTTTGCCGAGAGGATGGGAAGCAAGTGTGGTGATTTTTGTGGCAAAAATCACAAGAGATAGCACTCCGAGAGACATGTGAAGGTGATAGGGAAGTCTACCAATGAGCCGGGAATCGTTTGACGAAGCTTGGAGCTTGGAAGATGACATCAAAAACCGAAAATGGTGGACTGCTACACAGCTTACTGCCGAGTAAGACAGAGGCAGAAAACAGAATTTTTGTTGCCTCGCGCGTCGCTCAACCGATCGATGTGAGTATTCCGCAACTCCCTCGATGTATTCGCACACTTATTTCTTGCTTTGCATTCGATCCTCGGGACTTAGAGATCTCCAACATATGGGTCAAACCCAAATACCAAAGCCCATTTAAGGAATCACCCTTATTTGCCAAGAAACCAATTTAGGCCCATTAGGCCCAATTAAAATTAAAGGTCCATTTTATTATATTTGGACTTTATGGATATGGTTTTGGGCCCAATTGGATCCAACCAATTAGCCTAAACCAAACTTGGCCCAACCAAGCCCATTAAGCTCAAATATAACTTTACAAGCCCAATTCCAAAATAAGCCCAACTAATTAAATTATAAAAATTCCAAATTTCACAATTTAATTAATCAAAGTGTATAGCCATAATTAATTAACCAAATTAATATTTCCAAAACACCAATTTACTCAATTAATTATGCTTATCATCATCAACTTATGTCCAACACAATTGAATAAAAAATCAATCATTTTAAATGATATCACTCACGACAATTGTAGGGTTTTATGTCCGATTCCGAATTCAATCCTATTAAATCCTAAATCAACATTTCCCAAATGATTTCAACTCATCCAATGATCAAAATCAAAAATTACCATGATATTAGAGCAAGTCCAACTTTTGGCCAAGCCAATAATTTGGGGAAAATTTGATCCAATTCAATTTTCATCAAATTGATCATGCATAACACTATGTTATCATCATTCAAGCATATTCCAACAATCAATTTCATCAAAGCATGCTCAAATCAATTTTACCCTAATTTCAATTTCATGCTTAAACAAGTCTCTGATACCATTGTTGGGTTTCTAGGTTAGTCCCAAGATCATTAAGCATAGAAATCATGTGTGAATACAATAAAGAAGTATGGCGGAATCATACTTACAAAGATCGGCTTTTGCGATGCGAGGAACAACAAAAAATTCTTCACCATTTCCTCCAATGAAGCTCACGGCAATGGCTCCCTTTTGTGCTCCATTTGAGTTCTTCAAGCTCCAAGCTTGGTGTGTGGATTCCATGCCCATGGGTGGGTTTCCCTATCACCTTCGTAAGACTCCGAATGTGTGCTAGCACCTTGGAAATTTTGCCACAAAATTTCCTAAAGCTTCTACATGCTCTCGGCAATGGCAGAAAAATTGGAGAGAAAAATGGCCCAAGGCCGAGAGTGAGAGAGAGGAGAGGAAGATAATGTGTTTGGTTATTTTGAATTCCAAAAAAAAATACCAAAACCAATTACCAATTCCCAAAAAGGTGTATGGCATTTATGCCTTCCAACAACTCACATCACTCATGAATAGTGACTGGTTGTCAATCACTCAAAGTGACAACACATCCATCACTTGAATGACGAGTGATGTGACGCGTGATGTGACTTGTGGGCCGCACTTGAATTCGAAATGCGAGTGGGCCCGCAAATACTCTCGGGCTCGGGTTCGCTAATTCCGAATTAAGGAATTTTCCGTTGCGACGTAATTAAATCAAATTTAATTAAATAATTATACCTAGCAAAATTACTATTCACGTCACTAACGAATTAATTCTAAATTAACTCGTTCAACCGAATTAAAATCTATTTTTAATTCCGCATCGAAATCCAATTTCATATAATTTATCAAATATATTATTTTATCGATTAATTCCAAATTAATCGTTCTCTCTCTTTAAATAATATTTTATCCCAGATAAAATATCTCCGTAATTAATCCCAGATTAATTTTCTCTCTCTTATAATTAATCCCAGATTAATAAAGTGCGAGTCATACGTCATCGGTGAATCTTCGGGAAGCGACCAGGAGATCCCCGGATATTTTGGCAGTAAATCTGGTCGTCGGACTATCCGAACACGTACTTACCTAGTACTACATTTTTACCGATTTACAAGACATGGTTGGCTTCTAGCAAAGCATCGTGCCTACCCAATTCTCCAGAAATATTCTTAAAGGAATATGTAATCTTTATCAGGCGTAGTATACGTAGTATTGCATATTACGATCCAGTATCGGATGTCACGTGCTAGGCCTGGGGTTGGAATTGTGTCTGCCCCGTACGAAGCACATATCGGATCTCTGGTAACTAGTTGTAGACAACAGAACCTGACGATGCTGTTCTAGGCTCGCGACCTAGTTGGGAAGTACGAAATAACATGGAGTCGCCACCCGGTGTGAACCGGGACAAAGGTTTAAGGCCGCACTCACCCCTCGCAAGGGAAGACCTCAAACCGTTGGGTTTGGAATGGTCCCTTACTTATGTCACTTGTGATGATATGATTTGTGCAATTAATCAACTGAGTCTACTCAATAATTATGCTCAAGGGTACTTAGATCTAACATGCTTTCATCCAAATAACTCCACGCAATATAACACAACGAGCATATTGAACCATTAAATCAACATGTATAAATCATTATCCTAACACATCATAAACTAATAATATGCATAAGGAACAACCTAAATATGCTTTAACAAATAAATAACAAACTAAATTAAACCATGCTTTAAATAATAAACGAATAACCTAAAGACTATAACATGCTCAAATACAAATTTGGATGAGACGAGATATGTGTATCTTAAGTGGTACGTGGCATTGTATCTTGAGTGCAGACCATACTACCGTCCATTCGGAATCGGCTATGGAATTTACGTCCGGATTTCCATCCGATATACCACAAAAGGGAATACATATCCCGCTCATCCAATAATCACATCATGCCTCAAACGACTCTCATGCAATAATATTTTAAACTAAATAAAATAAAATGAAAGATGATAAATAAAAAGGTGCCCTCAGGTCTAACCTCTTTTGTCGTCCAAGAAAGGGCGTTACACGTCCGTTGGAAGGGTGAATGATCCGCATCTCTTTTAGTTCACCAACTCAACGTCTTCCTCACCTCGCTGTTTTACTGCTGGGTGCTGTGTTTCTACTCCGTTTCGCTGCTGTTTGGTCACTGTGTTCAGGTCACTGTTTTGGTCGCTTAGGGGACTGTTTTTGGGAGTAGTTTTGGTGGTCATTTTGCGGCTGTTTCGGTGGCAGTGAAGGTGCGGCTTAGGGTGCAGTTTTGGGGACTATTTAGGGACTAATTTGTTCACTGGTCTTTTTGTGTGAGTAGAAGCAGTTTGTGGAGGGCTGAATGGGCGTGAGTGGGAGCAGTTTGTGGAGGGCTGAATGGGCGTGAGTGGGAGCAGTTTGTGAAGGATTTGTGGAGTTGATTGAGGGCTGGTCAGGGACAGATTTGCGGAGTTGATTGAGGGAGATTTGCGTGAATATGGAGGGCTGTTGTGAGGGGGATTTGCGTGGATATAGAGGTGTTGGACAAAATGACCCATAGCGTCACTATTTGCACAGATCATTGTGTTGTTGTAGCAAATTAACTATGTAATAAGGAAATTGCACTCTCATCATTTGTGATTAGATCACCATAGATATATAAATGAAGAGAGGTCCCTATGATTAGTTCCTGGATTGAGATGATATGAGACAGTATCAGTCCACGAAGGATTAATCATTAAATATCCCTAGCCGTAGTATTATCGAGACTGGACATCGATAATGCGGAATAGGCTAGTATTGCACTTGTGTGCGTTGTGAGGGCACAACGGCATAGTTCTCATATATATAAGTATTGGATACTTATGCAAGTGCGATAGGAGGTCGTGTTCACCGATGGTACGGGAAACAGCTTCGCTCTGGATAGACCCCTCGGAATCCCATTGGTATTATGACTATGTGTCTATGGGAGGCCGAAATCAAGGTAGGTGTGTATAGTCTTAACCTGAGACTTGCACCGCTAATACTTACGATAATCGATAAACTTTGGTCTTGGTGGTAGGGGGCTTTAACCGGTTCTGTGTACACCACTTCTGGGTTTATCAGAGAGTCGTAGAGTATGGGTGTGATGTCAAGACGGAAGTATCACTTCAGTCATATTGGAGATGATGTCACGCAGGATACGGTACTAGTGCTCTTAAGTGTTGCGCAACCATCGGGATATTATGACCAGGTCATAAATATCCGATTATAGAGACTATGTTACCAGACATCCGACATGTGCTTCGGACGGGGCAGACACTTATCCAGCCCCAACCCTAGCACGTGACTATCCGATACTGGGCCAATATACACAATACTACGGTATACTACGCTTGATACAGATCTATATATTCCTGTAAGAATATTTCATGAGAATTGGGTAGGCATGGCGCTTTGCTAGAAGCCAACCTTGTCTTGTAAATCAATATAAACGTAGTACGAGGTACTTTACGTGTTCGGACAGTCCGACGATCGTATTTACTGCCAACATATCCGGAGATCTCATGGGTCGGTTCCTGAAGATTCACCGATGACGTATGACTCGCACTTTGATTAATCTGGGATTAATTAGAAGAGAGAGATAGAATTAATCTGGGATTAATTCGATGAGAGAGAAAATTAATCTGGGATTAATTGCGGAGATATTTTATCTGGGATAAAATATTAATAAAAGAGAGAGAACGATTAATTTGGAATTAATCGATAAAATAATATATTCGATATATTAATCGAAATTGGATTTCGACGCGGAATTAAAATTAGATTTTAATTCGGGCGAACGAATTAATTTAGAATTATTCGTTAGCGACGTGAATAGTGAATTCGCTAGGCGTAATCACTTAATTACGACGCGACGGAAAATTCGTTAATTTGGAATTAGCGAACCCGAGCCCGAGAGTGATTGCGAGCGCATTCTCATTTCGAATTCGAGCGCGGCACGCGAGTCACATCAAGCGTCAAATCGCTAGTCGCGTCAATCGTCAAATCAATTGTCACTTTGAGTGATGTGACTTGACAATATGTCACTTTATTAAAGTGAATAGATGTGATGTGAAAAGTGATGTGATATGACTTAAGTTAAAAGTAAAAGTGATGGAATATGAAAAGGTTTGGATATATATATGTTTTATTTATTTTTGGAAAATAAATGAATAAATATATATTACTTTTTCTTTTCCCTTTTAATTTTCATTCGGTCCTCTCTCTCCTCTTTCACGACAACTCTTCCTCTCCCTCTCTTTTCTCTTCTTCTCCCTCACGGTTTTGGAAACCGATTCTTGTTCTTCAAAAATCTGGGTTTGACCGAATGAAGAAGAGAAATCAAATAGATGATAAGTGCTAGCACACTCTAGGAGGCATACATAGGTGATAGGGAAGTGATTCTTTGAGCTTGGAAAGCTTGAAGCTTGGAGCTTCAATGGAGTCCATGCATGGCCGATTCTTGGAGGAGGAAGCAGCCCCCACGCCGAGCAGTCTACCTTCTTCGCAGCTCACTGCCGAGCAGTAACATGCAGTGCGTTTTGGTTGTGTTCTTCCTAGCATCAAACCCATCAATGTGAGTATATTCCGCACCTCCTTTGATGTGTTCATATGCGGTTTTTGTGCATGATTTGTTGATCTTGGGACTTGAATTGAACTCTTACAAGAGGGCTGTCCAGTGATGGGGTTATGCGCGAAGATAGACAGGTGTGTTGGCTGTAGGGAGAGAGAATGAGTGCGTGGATATGGGCAGTGTGAGGGGTTCTTATTGTGCGTGAATATGGGCAGTGTGAAGGGCAATTGCGTGAGGTGAGGTTTGCTACGTGAAGGCTAGTGTGGGCTGCTTTGAGGCTGGCTATTTGTTGTTGTGGGGTTAGCAACGTGAGTGGGGGGCTTTGTGACTAGTGGCCGAGTGTGTGCTGCGCGTGAAGAGAGAGTGAGGGGCTGAGTGGACTTGCGTGAGGCAGATTATGCGCGGGCAGGTGGCTATCGTGAAGGGGAGGCTGTGAAGGGAAATTTGTAGCGTGACTGGAGTTTGGGCAGTGAGTGGCGTGGGCTTATGGTAGTAGCTGATTGAATGGGCAGATGATGGCTTGAGATGAAGGCAATGCGTTGATGTGTAAAGGGGTGTGCAGGTGAGAGGGCTGCCGAATGAGTGAATGGGAGAGAGTGGCCGAGAGGGATTTAGGTTTTGCTTGTTGAGAGGTGTCGTGAATATGATGAATGAGCCAGCCAGCCAGGGTTTGGTTTGTGTGGAGAAAGGTTATTTTTATAGGCCAAGGGAGGAGGTTTCTTTGTTGGAGAAGGAATAGGATTTGTGTATTAATGGGGGATATCTTTTAATTTAGTATATGATAAGGAAATCTTTTAATTAGGGGAATTGATTTGATTTTTTCTTTTTAATTAAGGATATGATTTATTTAAATTGGTAGGTGATTTAATTAAATTAGGAATGTGATTTATTTTAATTAGGAATGTTATTTATGGAATTTAATTTGAATATTTTAATTTGGGAAGAATTTTAATTTGTGACATGTGTTTTTTTTAATTTAATTGGATTCATTTAGTTTGTGACATGTATTTCAAATGTTTTAATTATTTAATTTGTGAGATGTGTTTTAAAACAGAGGTCCAACAAGCAACCCGAAGCCAACAACGAGGTTAAATCCAACAAAAATTTCATTTTCCAACTTTACCCTTCCAACGTCCGTTTTCCCGCGACTTTCATGACAAAGAGGTAGTTGCCTCCATACGAGACTCATCATTGGGCTAATGTGTAAAAATGCAATGCCTACAGTCGCCCCACTACTTGGGAGGACTTGTGCAGTGTGTGACAATGACAATCCTATCAAAGTACGTGCAATGCATTTTTACTTACCTGGCTCACCAGCTGTCACCTGGTATGCCTTCTGTGCTGAGTTGATAGTGCTAAACCCCATACCTAGGGTGTCGCGGTAGTCCACAATGCCAAACTTGGCGTGCTAAACCCCATACCTAGGGTGTCGCGGTAGTCCACGGTAGTCCACAGTCCACATATTCCTCGATAATCCACATAGTCCACATACTCCACGGTAGTCCACATAGTCCACATATTCCTCGGTAGTCCACGGTAGTCCACATACTCCACGGTAGTCACATACTCAACGGTAGTCCACGGTAGTCCCATACTCCACGGTAGTCCACGGTAGTCCAAATACTCCACGGTAATCCACGGTAGTCCACATAGTCCACATACTCCTCGGTAGTCCACGGTAGTCAACATATTCCGCGATAATCCACATACTCCACATACTCCACGGTAGTCCACATACTCCACGGTAGTCCACGGTAGTCCACATAGTCCTCGGTAGTCCATGGTAGTCCACGGTAGTCCACATACTCCACGGTAGTCCATGGTAGTCCACATAGTCACATACTCTACGCTACGGCAGTCCACAGTAATCCACATAGTCCACGGTAGTCCACACAATCCTCATAGTCCATATAGTCCACGATAGTCCATCGGTAGTCCACATAATCCACATAGTCACATGCTATAACCTGATGTGCTAACCCCGTACCTAGGGTGTCGCCGAAATATCCTCATACCCGGAGTGCCGTACCTGGAAAAACTAATCTGATGTCTCCATACCCGAGTACCGTACCTTGCAAAACTGATGCTGATAATGATATGGGCTTCGCCCCCAGAGTGCCATACCCGGCAAGACTGATACTGAACTAATGTGGGCCTCGCCCCCAGAGTGTCATACCCGGCAACACTGATACCGATAATGATGTGGGCCTCGCCCCCAGAGTGCCATACCCGGCTAAACCGATGCTGATAATAAAGTGGGCCTCGCCCCCAGAGTGCCATACCCGGCAAAACTGATGCTGATAATAATTTGGGCCTTGCCTTATGATTTATCCATGGATTCATTCCAAAACCCTGACAGCGTGGGCCTCGGCCCTAGGATTCATTCTCGGATTCTTTCCAAATTTTGACGACGTGGGCCTCGGCCCTCGGATTCATTCCCTAGGTTCATTCCAATTTCTGACAACGTGGGCCTCGGCCCTAAGATTCATTCCCGATGCTGCTGACAATATGGGCCTCGACCCTGGGATTCGTTCCCGGATTCTACTGATGTGGGCCTTGACCCTGGGATTCATTCCCGGATTCATTCCAAAACTCTGCTGATGTGGGCCTCGACCCTGGGACTCATCTCCAAACTGAAACTGATATGGGCCTCAACCATGGGATTCATCCCCAAAACCGAAACTGATATGGGCTTCAACCCTGGGACTCATCCCCAAAAACGAAACTGATATGGGCTTCGACCCTGGGACTCATCCCCAAAACTGATACTAATGTGTTGCTGATTTTGGTTGGCTTGTCTTTGCCGCTTTCTCCTTTTTGTTCTTTGAAACCTGTGAATACAAAACAAAACAAACACAAAAAAGAATGCAAAATATGTTACGTGTATGCATGCATGCATGAATGAATTTTCTATTCCGCTGGGTTAGGTCTTCCACCAGTTCTCCAGGTGATTGTTCAGTCTCTGATTCGCGATATGGGAGACTGGTCGCCCCCAGTCTTGTTTTACCTTTTTTCTTTGCTGTTTGCACTTGGTCAAGATGAACCACATGGTGGGGCCTTCCATATCCTCATGCTATGTCACATGCTACGAAATAGTCCCAATAGTTATGCATATCATTGTCCTCAAAGAATGCTCAGTAATGAAACCAGAGAACCTTCAAAACATTCGATGCAACTCAAATCCAAGTCTTTGAACAAATGATCTATGCCAGACTCAAAGTGTGTGTGTGCAAAGGTTCTTTTACGGCTTAATCCTTGGGTAAGCTAACTCGATGATTTCGTTTCAAAAATCGGGATCGATGGGTCAAACCAACCTAGATGTCTCAGTTAGGGTCTGCAATTGCTTTTTTGTGCTCAATGTAGTATGGTCTTCTTTCTCTTTTTCTCTTGTCTCTTTCTTTTCTCTTTTCATTTTGAACTTTCTTTTTTTTTTTCTTTTCTTTTCTTTTTATTTTTTTTTAACACACCTACCCTTTAAGGTAGCATTTCTCCTCATGGTGGTGCTAATACTCGCCCATGGGTAGCTTCACGCTTATCGGTTATAAGCGGTTCAATTCTTTTCTTTAGAGACTTTTCTTTCATTTTCAACCATACCACACATCATAACACAAGCAAATCATGATAGACATTTAGGCGAACAGTCATTCACCGACCTACAATTTCTTCAACTAGTCACTTTGCTAACTACTGAGGTTTTCACTGCTAAGAACCTATAATGAAGTGCTTACGAGTCTAACAGAGATTAATCATTCAAAGTATCAGATAAAAGCACATCAATAGTTTATCTTTTCTAAGGTTTCACCTTAAAGCAGTCTATTTCATCATCGGACATATGTCTAACTATCAGGGACTAAAAACAAACAATTTCTTTTCTCATTTCTTTTTTTTTTTTCTCTTTTTTTTTTCCTTTTCCCTTTTTTTCTCTCTCTTTTTTTTGAAGGCCCCCCCAATGGTCTTTCTATCATTGCCGTAAAGTTTTTTTTTCCTCGATTTTCCTTTTTCCCGATATCTATGTTTGCTAAACTCTTCTTTGACAAGTCCTTTTTTATCCCTAACCCAACGGATATCTATGATGGCTTTTAAGACACGAGGGTTAACATGATGCATGTATGCATGAGATGCATGAGATGCGTGCGATGCATGTAATATATAAGTCATAAGAATTTTACACTAGTTGGCCCATCGGCATTTTAGAAACTTTTGGCCCGATTGCCATAAAGCACAATCTCATCCCAGTTTAAATGGCCCAACAAGCCCACACTTCATGACAACAAGTCCAACTGAATCCAAATGAAAATGGTCCAAAACATAAACATAAAGGAATGATTTATATTAGTTCTACGACTAAGGTTCACATGTGGGTTTTCGGGAGTGCGGACAAAGGCTCTCATTGACGAAGGATTGCCCACAACTAGGACTCCCCACTCAAGGGTTCAAGCGACCAAGTGAGCGCACCTTTTTTATACCTTACGGTACGTGCCAATGAGTTATGGTGTGTGACGGACTGTCGAATGGATTTCCCCTTCTAGATTCCCCAGAGGGAGGGTGGAGCGAGGCTCACTTAAGTACCCAAGCCCCTTAGGCTCTTATCGCTTGGTGTCAGGAATAAACAACGAGTCCTCCAAACTAGTATGTCACAACGAGCTACAAGTAATGGTTATCTAGGTGCCTTCACAGCTTTTCCCCGAAGGGTAGTGAGTGAAGGAAGACACCCAACCATCACCTAGCTTCGACAAAGCCTTTGATTAACCCCCTCAACCCACTATAGAAATGGTCAACTAATGCACAAATTATACACATCATAAGACATGATTTCGAGGCCGATTCTCTAAGATCCCCAGTGGAGTCGCCAGACTGTAGACAACAGAACCTGACGACGCTGTTCTAGGCTCGCGGCCTAGTTGGGAAGTACGAAATAACATGGAGTCGCCACCCGGTGTGAACCGGGACAAAGGTTTAAGGCCGCACTCACCCCTCGCAAGGGAAGACCTCAAACCGTTGGGTTCGGAATGGTCCCTTACTTATGTCACTTGTGATGATATGATTTGTGCAATTAATCAACCGAGTCTACTCAATAATCATGATCAAGGGTACTTAGATCTAACATGCTTTCATCCAAATAACTCCACGCAATATAACACAACGAGCATATTGAACCATTAAATCAACATGTATAAATCATTATCCTAACACATCATAAACTAATAATATGCATAAGGAACAACCTAAATATGCTTTAACAAATAAATAACAAACTAAATTAAACCATGCTTTAAATAATAAACGAATAACCTAAAGACTATAACATGCTCAAATACAAATTTGGATGAGACGAGATATGTGTATCTTAAGTGGTACGTGGCATTGTATCTCGAGTGCAGACCATACTACCGTCCATTCGGAATCGGCTATGGAATTTACGTCCGGATTTCCATCCGATATACCACAAAAGGGAATACATATCCCGCTCATCCAATAATCACATCATGCCTCAAACGACTCTAATGCAATAATATTTTAAACTAAATAAAATAAAATGAAAGATGATAAATAAAAAGGTGCCCTCAGGTCTAACCTCTTTTGTCGTCCAAGAAAGGGCGTTACACGTCCGTTGGAAGGGTGAATGATCTGCAACTCTTTTAGTTTACCAACTCAACGTCTTTCCTCGCTGTTTTACTGCTCGGGCTGCTGTTTCTACTCCGTTTCGCTGCTGTTTGGTCACTGTGTTTCAGGTCACTGTTTTGGTCGCATAGGGGACTGTTTTGGGAGTAGTTTTGGTGGTCATTTTGCGGCTGTTTCGGTGGCAGTGAAGGTGCGGCTTAGGGTGCAGTTTTGGGGACTATTTAGGGGCTAATTTGTTCACTGGTTTTTTTGCGTGAGTAGAAGCAGTTTGTGGAGGGCTGAATGGGCGTGAGTGGGAGCAGTTTGTGGAGGGCTGAATGGGCGTGAGTGGGAGCAGTTTGTGGAGGGCTGAATGGGCGTGAGTGGGAGCAGTTTGTGAAGGATTTGTGGAGTTGATTGAGGGCTGGTCAGGGACAGATTTGCGGAGTTGATTGAGGGAGATTTGCGTGAATATGGAGGGCTGTTGTGAGGGGGATTTGCGTGGATATAGAGGGCTGTCCAGTGATGGGGTTATGCGCGAAGATAGATAGGTGTGTTGGCTGTATGGGAGAGAGAATGAGTGCGTGGATATGGGTAGTGTGAGGGGTTCTTATTGTGCGTGAATATGGGCAGTGTGAAGGGCAATTGCGTGAGGTGAGGTTTGCTACGTGAAGGCTAGTGTGGGCTGCTTTGAGGCTGGCTATTTGTTGTTGTGGGGTTAGCAACGTGAGTGGGGGGGCTTTGTGACTAGTGGCCGAGTGTGTGCTGCGCGTGAAGAGAGAGTGAGGGGCTGAGTGGACTTGGCGTGAGGAAGATTATGCGCGGGCAGGTGGCTTTCGTGAAGGGGAGGCTGTGAATGGAAATTTGTAGCGTGACTGGAGTTTGGGCAGTGAGTGGCGTGGGCTTATGGGTAGTAGCTGATTGAATGGGCAGATGATGGCTTGAGATGAAGGCAATGCGTTGATGTGTAAAGGGGTGTGCAGGTGAGAGGGCTGCCGAATGAGTGAATGGGAGAGAGTGGCCGAGAGGGATTTAGGGTTTTGCTTTGTTGAGAGGTGTCGTGAATATGATGAATGAGCCAGCCATCCAGGGTTGGTTTGTGTGGAGAAGGGTTATTTTTATTGGCCAAGGGAGGAGGTTTACTTTGTTGGAGAAGGAATAGGATTTGTGTATTAATTGGGGATATCTTTTAATTTAGTATATGATAAGGAAATCTTTTAATTAGGGGAATTGATTTGATTTGTTCTTTTTAATTAAGGATATGATTTATTTAAATTGGTAGGTGATTTAATTAAATTAGGAATGTGATTTATTTTAATTAGGAATGTTATTTATGGAATTTAATTTGAATATTTTAATTTGGGAAATGAATTTTAATTTGTGACATGTGTTTCATTTAATTTAATTGGATTCATTTAGTTTGTGACATGTATTTCAAATGTTTTAATTATTTACTTTGTGAGATGTGTTTTAAAACAGAGGTCCAACAAGCAACCCGAAGCCAAACAACGAGGTTAAATCCAACAAAAATTTCATTTTCCAACTTTACCCTTCCAACGTCCGTTTCCCGCGACTTTCATGACTAAAGAGGTAGTTGCCTCCATACGAGACTCATCATTAGGCTAATGTGTAAAAATGCAATGCCTACACTAGTCTCTATAATCGGATAATCATGACCTAGTCATATTTGTTGGACAATTATGACCCATAGCGTCACTATTTGTACAGATCATTGTGTTGTTGTACAAATTAACTATGTGACAAAGGAGATTGCACTCTTATCATTTGTGATTAGATCACCAAGATGTATAAATGATGAGAGGTCCATATGGTTTGTTCATGGACGGAGAATGATATGAGATAGTATCAGTCCACGAAAGATAAATCATTAAATATCCCTAGTCAGAGTATTATCGAGATTGGACATCGATAAATACGTAAAAGACTAGTATTACACTTGTGCGCATTTGTGAGAGCACAACGGCATAGTTCTCATATATTTGGGTATAGGATACTCATGCAAGTGTAATAGGAGGTTATGTTTCACCGATGGTACAGGAAACAGCTTCGCTCTGGATAAGACCCCCTTGGAATTCCATTGGTAGTATGACTATGTGTCTATGGAAATCCGAAATCAGGGTAGGTGTATTTGGTCTTAACCTGAGACTTGCACCGCTAATACATACGACAATCAATATACTTTGGTTGAGGTCGTCCAGGGCTTTAACCGGTTTCTGTGTACGCCGATTCTGCGTATATCGAAAATCGTAGTGTGTTGGGTGTGATGTCAAGATGGAAGTGTCACTCCAGTCATATGGAGATGATGGTCACGTAGGATATGGTATTGGTTATCTTTAGTGCTGCAGCCATCGGGATAATATGACTTGGTCATAGTTATCCGATATAGAGACTAGTTACCAGACATCCAACATGTGCTTCGTACGGGGCAGACACATTTCCAGCCCCAGGCCTAGCACGTAATCATTCGATGCTGGACAGAAATACACAATACTACGGTATATTACGCTTGATATAGATCCTTATTCCTATAAGGATGTTTCCGGAGAATTGGGGAGGCATGGCGCTTTGCTAGAGGCCAACCTTGTCTTGTAATTCGGTATAAATGTAGTACGAGGTACTTACGTTTTCGGATAGTCCGACAATCGAATTCACTGCCAACATATCCGGGGATCTCATGGGTCGCTTCCCAAAGATTCACCGATGACGTATAACTCGCACTCTATATTAATCTATGATTAATTAGATGAGAGAGAGAGAATTAATCTGGGATTAATTGCGGAGATATTTTATCCTGGATAAAATATTCATTAAAGAGAGATAACAGTTAATTTGGAATTAATCGAGAAATTAATATATTTGATATATTAAACGAAATTAGATTTCGACGCGGAATTAAAATTAGATTTTAATTCGGGCAAGCGAATTAATTTAGAATTAATTCGTTAGCGACGTGAATAGTGACTTCGCTAGGCGTAATCATTTAATTACGACGCAACGGAAAATTTGTTAATCTGGAATTAGCGAACCCGAGCTCGAGATTATTTTCGAGCGTATTCGCATTTCGAATTCGAGTGTGGCACGTCAAATCGAGCGTCAAATCGCTAGTCGCATCTAGCGTCACATCAAGCGTCAAATCATGTCACTTTGAGTGATGTGACAATTTGATTGAGTGATATGACATGATGTGAGTTAGTGGAGTGGTTGGAAGGTTTGGTATATGACTTGATTTTTGAAATCAATTATTTGCTAAATCATTAATACATTTTTGGAAAATATATAAAGTAAACATATACCATTTTTCAACCTAATCCAACACATTCTCTCTTCCTCTCTTCTCTTTCATCTTTCACGCCCAAGAAGGGCAAATAGCTTATTGGTTTTTGCTCAAAAATCGTGAGCAGTGGGGAGCCAAGAGTGTGATTTTATGGCAAAATCACAAGTGCTAGCACACTTACGAGACATGCGAAAGTGATAAGGAAGTCCACCCAGTGAGCAAAAATTGCACTGCAGTTCACGCCAATCCAATGAGCATTTTGGAGTTTCGTTGCTTGTCGCGTCGCTCAACCGATCGATGTAAGTATTCCACAACTTCGTCGATGTGTATTTGCAAATTATTTCATGCTTATATTGATCTTGGGACCTAATTAGAATCCAACAATATTATCCCGATAGCTGCAGCATAAAAGAGTACCAGTTACGTATCCTACGTGATCATCATCTCCACTATGACTGGAGTGATACTTCCATCTTGACATCACACCCAATACACTACGATTCTCAATATACCCAGAAGAGGCGTACACAGAACCTGTTAAAGCCCTGGATGACCAAAACCAAAGTATATTGATTGTCGTAAGTATTAGCGGTGCAAGTCTCAGGTTAAGACCAAATATACCTACCCTGATTCGGACTTCCATAGACACATAGTCATACTACCAATGGAATTCCGAGGGGTCTATCCAGAGACAAGCTATTTCCGTACCATCGGTAAACACAACCTCCTATTAAACTTACATCAGTATCCTATACCCAAATATATGAGAACTATGCCGTTATGCTCTCACAACGCGCACAAGTGTAATAGTAGTCTATTCCGCAATATCGATGTCCAGTCTCGATAATACTACTACTAGGGATATTTAATGATTAAACCTTTGTGGATTGATACTGTCTCATATCATCTCAACCAGAACTAATCATAAGGACCTTTTATCATTTATACATCTTGGTAATCTAATTACAAATGATAAAAGAGAAATTTCTTTTGTCACATAGTTAATTTGTACAACAACATCATGATCTGTACAAATAGTTATGCTATTGGTCATAATTGTCCAACATGGACGACCAAAACCAAAGTATATTGATTTTCGCAAGTATTAGCGGTGCAAGTCTCAGATTAATACCAAATACACCTACCCTGATTCGGACTTCCATAGACACATAGTCATACTACCAATGGAATTCCGAGGGGTCTATCCAGAGCGAAGCTGTTTCCGTAACATTGGTAAAAACAACCTCCTATCACACTTGCGTAAGTATCCAATACTTAAATATATGAGAACTATGCCGTTATGCTCCCACAACGCGCACAAGTGCAATACTAGTCTATTCCGCATTATCGATGTCCAATCTCGATAATACTATGACTAGAGATTATTTAATGATTAAACCTTTGTGGATTGATACTGTCTCATATCATCTCAATCCGGAACTAATCATAAGGACCTTTTATCATTTATGTATCTTGGTAATCCAATTACAAATGATAAAAGAGCAATTTCCTTTGTCACATAGTTAATTTGTACAACAACACCATGTTTTGTACAAATAGTGATGCTATGGGTCATAATTGTCCAACAATCTCCCATTTGGTCTATAGCCAATCACTCAAGTGTCCTACACCTGAACTATGTACGGTTCGCTCAAACTTCTACTGAGGAAAGGCTTTCGTCAACGGATTTGCAAGGTTATCATCTGATGCGATTCATTCAATCATCACATCACCACGATGTATGATCTGAATGAATCAGATGAATATTTGAAGTATATATCTGGATCGTTGATGAGACCATTAATTATTTAGCCTGTGCTGTAGCCTAGCTTAGCTGCTAACAAAACTACACCTAATATGAGTAGGATTATTATAGATCCAAAAGGCTTATATTGCTGCCTCAGCTGTAGCAATATTCCGCTTTTGTTGTTTATTCGGTAACAGTATCTTGCTTGGAAGATTTCCAGCTCACTGTTCTGTTATTCAAACTATATAGTACCTTTATTACGACTTATAGTCATTTTATCGGTTAGAAAACTTGCAATAGTGAACCCAGTCACTTCAAGTTCTCCTTCTCCATAGCTTAAGAAAGCATCCTTAGTTCGTCTAAGACACTTAATGATTTTCTTTACATCAATCTAGTGACTATCACTTGGATTGGCCTGATTGTGACTCCATATGCTCAAAGCATATGAGACACCAGGTCGCGTACATTTATTTCAATGTACGAGTTCTCGGAGAGTGCCAACAATTTTTAGATCTATCCCAGTAAATCCTTATTCCTAGAATAAAGGTTGTCTCTCCCGAGTATTCTACGGAGAATTGTTCATGAAATCCAAGCTTTCACCGATTGTATTATGGGAATATCATTTCCAGGAAATGATATATCATCATTTTATAGGACATTCACTGTCATTGCGCTCCAACTAACCTCCTTATATACACAAGAATCATTTTCGTTTTGAATTAAATCATATACCATTATGATTACATCAGAACGATAATTCCAAGAACTCAATGCTTGCTTCAATCCATAAATGGATCGAATTAACTTGCAAACCTTGTTTGCTTGTTTTGGTACGACAAAATCATCAGGATGTTGTAAACATCCTCCAAATAGTTTCCGTTTAAGGAAAGCGATTTTGACGTTCAACTGCCATATTTCATAAATGAAACATGCAGCATCAGCAAGCATTATCCAAATGGATTTAACCATGGTAACGAGTAAAAGGTTTTTTCGTAATCGACACAATGTTGATAACGATACCTTTTCGCTACAAGCCTAGCTTTGTACGTTGGTATATTTCCATCCATGTATGTCTTCCTTGAAGACTTATATAGTACCAATAGGCACAATGCCTTCCGGTACAACAACTAGTATCCAAACTTGGTTGGTATACATGGAATCCATTTCGAACTTCATGACACTTTGCCATAATAGGGAGTTGATACCTTGTATCACTTCCTCATACGTAGTCAGTTCGTATTCCTCAATAAGATTGACATTTTCATGAGGTGAGATCAGAAACCCATACCTCCCAGGTTGTTTTCTGACTCTCTCCGACTTACGTGGTTCTTGTGTATTCGAAGATTATTGGTACAGTTTCATCCTTGATGAACTGTTTGTGTTCCAATAGGAATCGGTGCTTGGAACAGTATTACTCCGATTTTCATTGAGTTTTACTTTCCTCCCACTTACCACTGCTGTAGGCATTGCATTTTTGCATGTGATTCCCTATGATGAGTCTCATTTGGAGGCATTACCTTTTTAGTCGAGGAAGTTGCGGGAAATAGTTGTCGGAAGGGAATCACCATTTCGTTAAATTTTATCCGCATGTTTAGCTCCAAGCTCGCTCGTTGGACCTCCGTTTTAAAGCATTTTTGGCCTAAAAAACCCAGAACCATTAACCTTGGCCCGAACCCACCACCAAACCAACACAACACCTAGCCCACCAAGAGAGGCCCACACGCCCATAGCCCCTAAAATACACATAAGTTAAATCAAATATTAATTAAATTAAATATTAACTAAATAAAATATTAATTAATTGATATACCAAATTAAATAAAACATAAAATATAATTATACCAAATTAAAATATTGTAACTTCCTAATCCAGAATATTATATACTAAATTAAAGAAATATTATGCCTAATTAAAATCAATCATAACCAATTAAAAATATTGACTTCCTAATCTAACAAATAAATGCCTAATGAACACCAGTCAAATATTCAACCTTCCTTTGTCCTAATATTTATTTTGATCATTTTCTAGTCTCTACAGTAGAAAGGAATTTTACTATTGAGACATCAGAGCTGTCTCATACACTATCAGTTTGAAATATAGTAAGAGTGATATGTAAAAGAGCGTACTAACAGAGGACCTTTAAGGCGATGATGAGCCTTCGTGTGTCCTACCGAGAAAGCGTGAGCATATCAATCAGAACGTATCATTATGGGAAATATGAAGTAGAACCCAGGGAGGCCTTGGTCTTGAGATGTATAAGGAGGTTGTATCCACATAGACTTAATATTTATCCTATACATGTCAAGATTAACCTACTTAACTTAATCTATTGAGGAAGAGAATTGTTGATTAATCAAATTTAACTGAAAAGTAAATAACACACATTGGAAAATCTTGTAGATAGAAGAACTTAGGGTTGTAATTTCACTTGAGCATGCATACACTAAGTTCAGACACTTTTTATTCAATTGAGTTATTGTAATTAATTATTAACCTAGAACACTAAATTATTCACAAGCCTCTTTCGATGGTCAAGTGATTATATTCAGAATAAATCAATTAACTATATGTTTATCTTAATTAAATTAAACCGAATCTATTAAGGTCAAGTTATAATATTGGCTACGTATGCCCTGCATATATATGTCTATCCTAAATGGAAATCTATTCAACGAACACGTTATTATTCTCACGGCTAATCCAAATTCCCTCTATCGAATTTCTAAGGATTTATGAAGACTATTGTATTATTGGCCAAACAAATAAAATAAGCATCAAATCACAAAGAATAATGAATAATAATAGTAAACAACAAACTCAAAGGAATAAAAATATACAATTAAATTAATTAAACATGCTCAAGATCTATTACAACCATATATTTAATGAATTACCTATTCATAATATTTAATAGATACAAGCTAATCATTATAACAAGGCAAGAACTCATAAAAGATAAAGCTAGAGAGAAAAAGAAAGAAAGAAACCTTCGTTTGCAGTTTTCGGGTTCAAACTTCTTACCTTACACTAGGCGTTCTTCTATGCTCCGGAGGCTTCAAAATATGTTATGAGGCTTGATTTTAGGTTTTGGGATGAATTGATACTTATATAGGAGGTCCATGAGTGCTTCATACTTAAAAATTGAGATTTGGACGGATCAGGAAAAATTTTCCCATGTCGCGACGCTCATATGCGCGTCGCGACTTAATCTTTCACTTTTGGCGCGAGTCGCGACATGCTAAGTTGACAAAAGCAATTTGATATTCTATTATAATTTTATGAAGGCGCACGTCTAAATGCGAGTTCAGCGTCGAGATGTGCATTTTGACTCCGAAATTTTTCTCAATTTACTCTACATCTTGCCATTTTCATCCTTAATTAATTTCATTGAATCATGATATTATTTTCACCTGCAAAGCGTACCCAAAACACATCAATTCACTCATAAAGCTCGATATAATCACAAAATATTAAGATAAAGAGGCGATAAATATGTATATTTTAACCGATCATCTGTCATTTATGAAACGAGCCCCACACATATGCGGGTTGTCATCTAGTATTTTTAATATTAAAAAAATAAAAGAAAATTACAAACATGATAATTTATTATTTCTTATATTGATAATTTATAATTTTATTGATGATAAATTCTTTTGTAATGATAAATAATACATTAATTATCATGTCAATAAATTAATATTCAAAGATAGAATTATAAAATAACTTCTTTTTTTTTAGGTGATGGGGTAGGAAAAGTGGTAGATACTAAAAATAATATGAGGGAGAGTGGAAATCTGCCAATTGGATTGTGGGGATGGGTTATCTTTTGGGTCTTATGCCTCCTGATACTTTCATTCACTAGTTATGATGAGTTCAATATGACCTAATTAATTAGGGGTGATAAAACGAATCAACGAATCGAATTCGTATCGAATCCTAAACGAAATGAATCAAAATGTGATGGATTCATATTCGATTCGTTTATTAAACGAATCGAATACGAATATTCGTTTAGTCATGATATTACTCAATAAAATAATTTACCATAATTTATTTACATTAAATATTCATAAAAAAAACATATGAAATATGTAATTAATATATTTACTAAATATACCTCATCAAATATAACCAATATTATTTTTTCTATGGTAATTAACCATAATTTCTCGAATCTTAATTAAAAAATAACAATAACTAGTAAAAGAAAATAATAAAAGGAATCTTAAACGAATCAATGAGCTTAAATTCGTATTCGATTCGTTTAATAAACGAATCGAATCGAATCGAATTGACCAATTTATTAAACGAATCCATTTTTTCAAACCCATATTCGCTTTAAAGCGAATCGAATCGAACGAATAGATGAATCTTAACCCAAATTGCCACCCCTATAATTAATGGATCAAAGTGATAGCATATATAATTTGAAGGGCAGGAAAACAAATTATTGAAGTTGTCTTATTATTCATTTTCCTTCCAAATAGTGCTGTATCCTGAGCAGAGATTGTGCTTGGTACCTGCTGTCTGCCACTAAATTGGAAAGTTCTCAGAGCCGAGTCCTTCAGTCACTGGTGGAGCAGAAATCTGAAGAATCAGAAAAAGCAACCAATTTGGTTTTGAATAAAAGAAGAAGATTCAGCTTCATGTGTTTCAGTAGCTGCAGTCCCATGTTGTCATTCACAAACAACCAATAATAAACCAGTGGGCCTCCATGAGGAAAGGATAGTCATAAAGCTGAAGTCATATTCAAAGATTAAAGCCACTTCCTAATAATGGGTGGATATTCATATCCCACTTTATCTTTCATATAGCTGTAATCAACTGGTTAATTAATGCACAATACTGTGAGCACAATGAAACATTGCCTCAATATTCAAGTTAATGAAATGGATTCGTCCAGCTTTCTTTAGCTGATTACTCGCGTTTGAATTTTAGGAGACTAAAAAATTAATTTAAATTTTACTTATCCTTACTTGACATACAACATAATAAATTGAAGGTACTGTCTCAAATTGGAAACAACTACTGAAAAGTAATAGGAAAATGGACAATGTTCATCCAGAATTGATCTGTGCTACTGATGTTGGACCAAACTTGATATAAACTCAAAAAGTAGGGTACCCACAACTCTAATATTATAGCATCAAATTCCGAATATGGGTGATCTACTCATGATCAGGATGAAGCTTGTGGGAAATTAAATGGAGGTTCTAACCGACTGATGTTGAAGAATTAACAGATTAATTATGGTTAGGGTGAAATACCAACGAATCCAAAACTAAGTAGTTCTCCTTTAGGAATAAAGCACTGTTTTGTTTTGGTGTGGGTGGGAGAACAAAATACTAGTTCAGGTTTTAGTCTTTAATTCGGTCACAATTATAGGAGGAAATTTATATCCACATATTTAACTCTTTAGTCAACAAATGGGGTACATAATCAATCAAAGAAAACCATGATTAAAATGGACTTATTCACATTAATCACTCTACAAGACCTCAATGAGCATCAAGTATTTGTCTTGATGTGCTTTTATTTTTTTCCTATTGGTTATACTAATTAACACTATGCATTTAAGCTCTTTCTTATTGTTTCTTAGTTGGGGTCGGTCATAAGATACCTGTTATAATAATTTGATAAGTTTTACATCGATTGTCAAGATTATAACACAATCCTCTTTGTTTATCCGAGAAAGATATTTCAAACTTAAAACAAAATATGTTGAGTTGGAATATGTGAACATAGGCGATGTTAATGAATGAAAATTAAATCAAACTTCATTAATGTTCCAGCGCAACACAGCTACATCGTTTGCTCTCAACTTATTGCTGGGTCGATTGTGACGGTTTCAAAGCTCAACCAAACCGTCTTTTTTCCACCGAGCTTCCAGAGAACTTCCATTTTTATTTATAAATCACCAACACCAAATTCTGAGCTTCTCTCATACTCAACTTCCTACTTTTGGCTTTTGGCTTCAGCAACATTTCATGGAGCTCTTCAAGTCTGGCAGCACCGCTTTCTTTATTCTGTTCCTTCTTTTCGCCACACCATATTATTTACTAGGTACGTGCTCGTTTTCAAATTTTATTGAAAAAGGGGGCAACAAAAAAAAAAAACTTTTGCTCGTGTGGTGTTACGTGCTTGTGAAATTAAGCGCGTAACTAGTTTGTGCAAAGAAAAAGCCAAAGGGTCAACCTAAATGAATACCTTAAGATGATTCTGTATTGTAAGCTTAGAGATCTTAACTAGGCATAAGCTTTTTTTTTTTGAAATATGGAAATTTCGTCGTCAAATCATTCGATTTGGACTTAAACGGAGTAAATAAAATCATCGGTGGCTCTAGGAGGACTTAATAAGCATAAGTTAATCTCTAGTAGTAGGATATGATCCATCTAGTTATTGGATATGATAATATTGAAATAATTATGAATTCATCCTCCGAGTATAACACCAGTAATTTTTTACTTTCCATTACTGCCCTTATGAATTATCATTGGGCCGTATCATGTGGTAATTGTTTTTATGATGAAGGTGGGCTGCCTGAGTTGGATTCGGAGGTTTATGAGATTGATTATAGAGGTCCGGAGACACACTCTTCGATTCCTCCACCGGGTCATTCTCCTATGATTCCCCATGAAAGCGCGGTGGCTCCTCCAAAATCAAAGGGCACCGGAGGAAATGTATGACTCCATTGATGATTTGCTTGTATAAAAGTACTTAAATGTTGTCAGTAAATGTTTATTTTGTTTCTAAACTTACTATGTTAATTTTTGCTTTGCAGGGCAAGATAGTTCACGGATAGACAAGTAAGCAAATTTTATGTTAATTTTGGTTGAAATTATAAATAGTATAGTTCCTTTTATCAGTTTTTCATTTTTTGTAAATGTGAATTATATGACCTTATATGTTGGAGTTTGAGTGATTGTGTGCGGTAAAAGCGGAATTGAGAAAGAGTATTTGTATCTTCAATTTGTTGGCTCTGGTCTGATTGAAATCCAATTGAATTCTGCGATTTGCGTTGATTGTTGTTCCGTAATTTTTGCATGCACAAATGTCGTGTTTGATTAGAATCTTTCCTCTTTTTTTAATTAGATTTTAGATAGAGGTGTCAACACGTGTCTAGTGATAGGATGATTACCGATCTGTATAATATACACCTCTCATAGTATATCTTGGATTATTATGTGGCATAACACTTGTCATTATGCATGCTTAATTAATCTTACATGTTGAGATAAATGGACTGTTATTAAAGATGGCAGAGATATATGTGACATTGTTTTAAGCTACTTTAGGTAGGAAAAGACATTTGGAGACATGCTTGAGTGAAAGCATTTGGTAGTTTTTAGGTCTTTTGATAATTCCACTATAGTGATATTTTTATCCATTCACACCTTTAGAGTTTCTCTTTGTAACCTATTGAAACTTGTTTTTTTCTTCTTCCTTTATATTATTCACGACATTTTTGAGAAACTTTTCAAGCTTTAAGCTTTGGCTATGGCCGAATTTCTTGTGAGGAGGGATTCCTCTTTTCAAGTTCAAATCGACTTATCTAAGTTTGGCAAGCTTAGTGGCGTCTCCATTGCTAGCAAATCACTCTGATTTCATGTTTTTAAGTTATCATGGGCAAGGTTTCATAGTGGTTTAAGACTTATCTTAGATGAGTTTTGCTCCTACAAAGTCATTGATCAAGGATCTTAGGGTTTAAGAAAGAATATTTGGGGTTTGCTTGGTTTTGAACCCAAGTGAGTTTCTTGTCAATTTCCATGTCACCATATGAATAACTCGGATCAAAGTCATCATACATTATGAAATGGATCACAACTGTAGATTAATTACAAATAATATGTGCATCTTTGTTCGCTCTTTACGGATTATTTTGGATTACTAATTTCAGACTTAAATCCTCTTATGTATAATAATTATATACTAAATCGGGAAGCACATTAATATACGAATTCAAAATCAACACTTTAATAAATGAAAAACTGCATCGTTTATATATTAAAATAAATTTCGTTTACATATTACATGATGTTATAAGGTATACATCCCAAAAATCTCACATTTGCACTAGAGTAAATGAGATATGTCATGTAATCCTAGACTCTCTAAGTGACCTTTAAATACTTTACCCATCAAGGTCTTTATAAGCGGATCTGCCAGATTCTTTGTCGATGCTATCTGCACTATCTCTTTAATGAGATGACATATCCTCTCTATACACTTTATTTTCTTATGGATTTTTGGTTATTTGGAATCCATCATTTCATATTATTATTATAAAATGTGAGTAGTTCATCCATGTCTAGAACAACTTCTAAATCTCCCAAAAAATTACGAGCTATAATGTTTCCTTAGATGCTTCATAATCTTCTACATACTCAGCGTTCATGGTGGAGATAACAATGTAAGATTGCTTTATACTCTTCCATACTATGGCTTCACCACCAATGGTGAATACTGATCAACATATGTTGTAGCCAAGAACAACATATGTTGTAGCCAAGAACAAAAGAAATAATTTTTCTTCCAATAGGGAGTTGAAAATACTTACCAAAATTCAAGTTCTTCCTTGGTTAACTTCTTGGTTTCAAACTTTTTCTCTCAACTCTCTTTGTTTGTGTTCTATTTGGAGACTTCAAAAATGAAGCAAAATGAAAAAAAAAAACCTTTATATACTAGGGTTAGGGGCCGAAATTTATGGAAAAATAAAACAAATTTAATTTTTTTTCATTTTTTCCAAATAAATATCTAAGAAGATATTTTGCTTTTTAACAAATTAAAGAAGCAAAAATAAAAATTATAACCTTTATCATAAATGTAAAAGTCAAACTTATACACTTTAATCATTTCCTTTAATAAATATCAACTTAAATATTTTATATTTTTAATTACTTTAATTATTTAACAATTAAATAATGAAATAATTATTTAAATACAAATATCCCAAATATATGTATTATATTTACCTTAAATATCTCAAATACATATATTAATGATATATGTCAAATATCATAATTTGACATTTAATTTATGTGCATTTAATAAAATCAAATATTAAATACAAATACACATTAATTAGGAAATGACCAAAAGGCCCTCATATGCATGTATCTTTCGTTTAACTCTTAAACGATTTATAAATAATAAGTATTATTCATAAAAGTTGTCATAGTGCTCTACGAGTTTATTTCATTAGTGAGACTCTCTAAGTTCAGGCATATCCGTCACAAAATCTAATTTTGTGTCCATAATTTACCCACCCGTAAATTATGACGACCATGGATAAACTCGCTGAACTATACATGTCGAGGTCATCACATACGTATAATCCCTCCATCACAGGTATTCAGATTATTCCAGAGATATAGAAATATACGTCAAGTCTTTATAGGTATAATCTCGTCGATGATTCTATTAGCAATCTTATAAAAACACTTAGAATTCACTTCTACAGTGTACCACAGATCCATGGATTGCCCTGTACACATGACTGACAGATCCTATCTTGATACACACAGGATATCATTAGCATGAGTCCACACCCAACGAACAGGCGGAGGTCCGATCTTAATAGATCGGTGACGTGATTGCCATCTAAGTGTGGAGAATAACTCATACATCCACAATGGTATCTCAAGTCAAAGAATCACTATCTTACTCAACCCGAGAAGATTTCTATTGACCTTGGTATACCATCTATTAGGTAATCTTCGGTGAGTCATTCAGTATTTATCAAATAAACATCTACACGTCTATACGAGTCTCTCGAGACTCATGGTTCATTGGGATAACCATCGGACCAAGTCGCGATATACGACATGTATTGGTCTCAACAGATTTTTACTAACCGACCCGTGTAAGTAAATATTGACCAGGAACTTTATTTGATAATATATATATATCTAACAGTGACACTTCCCAATGTCAATTACAAGCTACGTTGTAATTGCGCACTACATTATATATTATCGGGTCTTTGTCTAATATATATCACTAAACATGATTTAGTTTTAATCTAATGAATTAGATCGAATATATATAATAAAAGACAAGAGGTACAGCCATAAATAAGTTATATTATGGAAAAGATATTGCTCGTATTCATGAATCGAACATAAATACGATCCGGATTCGCGCTCCGAGCACCAACCCTAAAAACAAGAACAAATTGTTGTTCATAAAGTTACGATGGAACTATTCCATATGCGACTGGACGAAGGGCAAGCTGTGAGCTCGCATGTTCTTCACTTGATCGATTTGATAGAACAACTGAGGTAACATAATCTCCTTCTGAATGACATTCTCGGTAGGAGTGTCATTCTTGGTTCACTCCCAACTTCTTATCGCCAATTCGTAATGTATTTCAATATGAATGAGATTATTGTTGGGATGTATGCCCTAGAGCAACATAAAATGTAAACGGTTTTATATGTTTTGAAATAAAATAATACATTATTCATTTATCAAAGTGTTTGTTTTAATTTCGCATATTATAAATTATCTTGATTACCCTATATTACTTATGTGCCTTCAGACTTAGTGTATGAGTGTCATACACAAGAGGATTTAAGTCTGAAGTTAGTAATCTTAAATAGTCCATAGAGAGCAAACAAAACGTGTACTTTGTTTGTGGTTTATCTATAGCTGCGGTCCATTCTATATTTGTATGGCTACCTTGATCCATGATCGTCCATGTAGAGACATGAGAATGAAGGAACCTTGTATGATGTGATCATATAGGACTAGACCCAGATGGAAATGACATTCTTATAGTATCCGTTAAACAAAGAAAGTCATTTCGATATACTAGATGGTCATATATGAATTTATATTAATCCTGAGTGTACTAAAAACTCCTGCATGGCAGGCTACGTCCTTTCATTTACAAATGTGAGGTTGGTGTAGCAGTCCCAACCAATAGCTACGTACTTTGGGGGCATGGTCTGTTGTGTAGCTGGGAATATTTTACATAGATATGGAGTTCACTCCTTCTTGTGAGAAGTATATGGGTATCTTTCTTAAGGGTTGATTCGATACTTGAACGGTTAGAGCGCTCAACTCTTTCTATTACGAATAGATAGATTAAAATTCATAATTGTTATGAATAAATCGTTCATTAGAGAATCAATGGTACTTAAGGTATAAATAATTGGAGGGATATAACAGACATTATGACCCAGCTCTAATTATGAGATACTCATGAAGGGTCAATTCGTATACAGTGACTATATCAATGAACACCGACTTGGTTCAGCTTAATATATCATCTGCGGTAACGAGAGTGCAACTTCGGGTTTTTAGTGGAATAACCTGGAGTTAATAATTCAGAATATTTAATTAAGAGCTTAATTAATATTTCGAGATTATTGGAGCTCGAAACCCCAGGTCCATTTGGTCCCCGTGCTTGCTCGATCTACTATAGCGAATTTAGTATAATTGGATAGTCCAATTATATACTCACAAAGGTATAAATATTATTAATATGATTAATAATATTTTATGTCACACTTGATACTATATATTAAAAGATTAGTACATAGGTTTAATAATTATTTGATGATTATTAATTACATTTTATTAAATTATATTATTTATATAATTTAATAAATATAGTTTTGATTTTTGGTTTTCCAAAAATAGTTTTTGGAAGGATTTTGAATTGTTTTCGTAATTGCACTTTATGAAAGGCAATTACAACTTTTTATTTTTGTAACATATCCTTTATTATAGTAATAAAGGTTGATGCTACAAAATTAAAAGTAAATAACCATCATGGATAAATTTTACAAGGTGTGGAATAGGTAAGGCTTATTTTGTTTTTGGAAACAAATAAACCTAGGTATAAAAGGATTTGTTTTTTTCCTTTTGCTAAGAGCTCTCATTCTCTAACCTAGCCTCCATCTTATTCTTCTCCAAATCCTCTCAATTGTTGAGAAAAGAAAAAGAAGAACAAAAGAAAAACAAAAATCAAAAGAACAAAAGTTGTTGTGTGAATTAATCTCTAAATAGTTTAGGGATCAATATTGTGAGTCTTGCCCAAAAACGTTTCCGTTGGTAACGAGATATAGCTCGAAAGACTTATGGTGTCGAACATATCATCATCATCTTCTTGTGATTCTTTTCACATGCAGTGAGGCTTCATTTTTCTCACTGTCGTCCCTATACTCGGTGAAACGGAATTCGGTTTTGTTTCGTTTTAATCCAATTTTTTTGGGGAACATTTTGTGGTGTTTTGGGGCTGTGTTATGTTTTTTTTAAGTGAAAAATCAGAACCGAAATACAGCCATAGTCCAAGCATTTCAGGGGCTGTTTCTGCAGTGCGTTGGGCGCGAATCGAGTCCAAAACAGTCCAGTTTTTGTTCGACTGTTCGGGGACTGTTCTGGGGCTGTTTCGGGGCTGGAAATTTGTCTAAAATTGAATCATATGATGAATGGTTATTGTTTTTCATGTGATGAATGGAATTTGAATTGGTCGTAAATTTTTCTGGCTCTTATTTTCATGTTGGTTTTGCTTTTGTGAAATGCAAGAGTAGACACCCTAAGCTATATGACATGTTATTCAAACAATTCGAATTAAACATACATATAACATAAAAAATATTTTGCATTGACCGGGCTCTTATTTTTCCTATAATCTAATATTTCGTTATTCATGGTTCATGGATCATGTTTACTTTTATGCCAAAATTGATTGATAATTTTAATATGCGATGAATGTTAAATGCATGTTTATTTCATTTTTCAGCCATGGTTTCTCCGATTATGTGAATACTCTCTAATGACAAATTAACTAGAGAAAACTATGTTAAGTGGAAAAGTAACATGAACGCTATCCTGGTCTGTAAAGACCTAAAGTTTGTCTTGACGGAGGAGTGTCCTCCCGAGCCGGCCAGAAATATTGGTCAAGTTGAGCGCGATACCTACCAGAAATGGGTCGCAGCTAATGAGAAAGCCCGATGCTACTTTCTAGCAGGGATTTCTGAGGTTATTGCTGCAAAGCATGAACCTATGGCTTCAGCATCTCAGATAATGGAGTCATTGCAGGGTATGTTTGGGCAGCCTTCGGAGCGTCAACATCATGAGGCCATGGTCTCAGCGATGACTGTTAGGATAAAGGATGGGACATCAGTCCGAAAGCACATCTTGAGGATGATGACCTATCTCAACGCTGCTGAAACCCATGGAGCTCGTATTGACGAGTGTAGCCATGTGACCATGATTATGGAAACTCTTCCAAAGAGTTTCCTGCAATTTAAAAGCAACTATGTTATGAACAAGTTGACTTTTACTTTGATCCAGCTGCTTAATGAGCTAACCCTATACGAGTTCATGCTTGTGGATCCTCGTAAGCCCAGTGTTGAGGCAAATGTTGCCGAGTCTTCCAAATCTGCAAAGATGAAAAAGAATAGAACTGGGAAGGCTAAGGCTAAGCCCATGAAGAAGAAGAATAAGAAAGGCTCTAAGGATGCCAAGCCCAAGGGAAAGTGTTTCCACTGCAACAAGATCCTAAATACCTTTCTGAGCTAAAGGAGAAAAAAGATACAGGTAAATATGATTTACTCATTATCGAAACTATATTAGTGGGATGATAAATCCGCTTGGATTGTTGATTCTGGAGCCACTAACCATGTTTGTTCTTCTTTGCAGTTACTTGACTCATGGAGGGAGCTTGTTGAAGGTGACTACACCATGAGGGTCGAGACAAGGGATGCCATTTCAGCAAGTGCAGTGGGATTTTTTAGTTTAAATTTGAACAATGTGTTATTAATTCCTAGTTTTCGCAGGAATTTGATTTATGTTTCTAAACTTTTCGATGATGGTTATTCAGTTTCTTTTAATAAGAATTTGGTTATTATTGGTAGAAATGGATTAACTATATGCACAGGAAACTCAGAAGATAACTTGTATGTGTTAAGACCGTTAACACATAGGTTACTGCTCAACACTGAAAAGTTTAAGGTTGAGAAACCTAAAACTAAACGGCAAAAGATTTCTCACAATGACACATATCTGTGGCATCTTAGACTTGGTCATATCAGCCTTGACCGGATAGACATATTGATAAAGAACGGAGTCTTAAATGAGTTAAAGCTCAGAACTTTACCAGTCTGTGACTCTTGTTTAGAAGGAAAAATGACTAAGAGATCTTTTACTAGAAAAGGTATAAGAGTCAGTCAACTACTAGAACTTATACATTCGGACGTTTGTGGATCAATGAATGTAAGAGCCCGAGGTGGTTATGAATACTTCGTTACATTCATTGAGGATTATTCCAGATATGGGTATGTTACAAGTCATATACTTTCGAAAAGTTCAAAGAGTATCGTGCTGAGGTTGAGAACCAGTCACCTAAATACATCTATGATACTTCCATATCAATTTTATCACACAAACCATTTCATTAAACCTCAAATACACATGTTCTACATCAAATTATCATCCTCAACAAATCACTAAACCTCAAAATCATTAATTTTAACCCAACTTTAAAACCTCCAAATTTGGGTATTTAGTTCAAGAATCGCTTTTCCTATATTTTTGTCACTAAAATGCATCCCCTAACACACCATCATCTCTATTCTACAATTATGCTTTCAAAATTAAATAATTCAAGATTTTGGTCAAATGGGTTTTACCTCTTTTTTCTTTGATTTTCTTCATTCTCTAAGCCCTATATTGTTGCTAAGCTTACTTGTTTGCTTCATTTTTCTTCTCGGCAATTACATCTTTTTCTTTGTTTTTCTCATTCTTGCTTCCAATTTGGGTATTTGTGAATAATGTGCTCTTATATACTAGGGCCTTTTTGATATTTGGAAATATGGAGAAAAGTATGGAAAGATGGAGAAAGTTTGAGATTTTTCTATATGACCCCAAAATCACTATTCATCTGTATTTTGACTTACATGTTTGACCTATTTTGGGTCTGAGTTTGGAAAACTGTTTAACGTAGAAGTTGTAGATCTCGATCTCAGATTTCTGAAAATATAATATTCATAAAAATCGGAGTTCATATAAGAATGTTACGCCCCAAATACAATGGGCTATCCAGAGGGGAACATTGTACAGTCTCGTCCCAGGACTTTGAGGGATTTACCGATTGTCCCCAAAGTCATTCCATGAATATATTTAAGTCTCAACATAATTTATTTTATGTGCCTTCATCTCGTACGTAACAATACCACTGTATTTAGTAGTAAAAACTATCGGTCGTTACAAATTCTCCACTCCTTAAATATGATTCGTCCTCGAATCCTTTTTAAACTTGGAACCTCACCACGGATCACCGGGTTCACGACCTCTCCCTAGACCACCAGCTTAAATGACTTTATACTCGTAACTCTTTTGTTTCATATGATAGGACTCTTTACCTTTATGTGAACTAACTCATGTTCACCTTAGTCTTTCTATTATCTTGGCTTCTGTTTCATACCTTGTGCTTCTTAAATTCTCGATCGAGAGAGGGACTCCTCATCCTATTCCTTTAACTTATACTAGTTATTTTACATTACGGCCATGCTACAGTCCCTATGATGCACCAAAGAAGCCTCATTCCTAAATCTTTCATTTTACTCTGCTTGCTCTAGCTCATTACAGCATGAGAATGATGCTAAGTTTGTGGTTTACATCCACTCCTTCTATTTCTTGAATGTTTGGACTTCTTATATCCATTACAAGAGATATATCTATGAGTTTTCTACTCAAGAACTCAATGCCCTTTTCTTATTGTATAACTATTGGGCTAGGCTTTTACACCTTTACTGATGGACCTTTGATCTCTATATGTATTCGTGCTTCCTGTAACTAGGTTCCTTTACCTTGCCTTGACCCTGGAAGGTATATAAATATGCATATGCTAGGCTGCTTACCGGTTCTTCACTATAATTCTCTTGCCTCTGCTTATCTGTATTACTTAAGACCTTGTAATACAGGGTCTGACTCTTTATGTAGTCATTGCTTACTATTATCACTTATCCAATGGCTTCACTGGGAGCTTAACTGTGTGTATACTTCTGCTTATACTGATCTTCATACCTTTACTTTC
>SKCR01040300.1:0-59890 GCA_019454045.1 Zanthoxylum bungeanum | reverse complement strand
TATCCAAATTAACATTTCCAAAACACTAATTTACTCAATTAATTATGCCTATCATCATCAACTTATGTCCAACACAATTGAATCAAAAAATCATATCATTTTCCATGCTACAAGATCACGGCAATTTAGGGTTTTTCATGTCCAATTCGGAATTCAATCCAATTAAATCCTAAATCAACATTTCCCAAATGATTTCAACTCATCCAATGATCAAAATCAAAAATCACCATGACTTTAGGGCAAGCATATGTTTCGGTCAAGCCTCAAATTTGGGGAAAAATTTATCCAATCCATTTTTCACAAAATTGATCACAAACAACTCCAAGTCATCCATAAACAAGCATGCTCAAACAAGTAATTTAGTCCAAACATGCTCAAATCCAATTTACCCAAATTTTACCCTAATTTCAATTTCATGCTCAAAATGGCTCAAGATACCATTGTTGGGTTTCTAGGTTAGTCCCAAGATCAATTAAGCAAAGAAACATGTGTGAATACTCAAAAGAAGTATGGCGGAATCATACTTACAATGATCGACTTTTACGATGTGTTGAACACAAAAATCTTCAAGCTTTGTGAAGCTCTCGGCAAAGGCTCTTTTTTGTGCTCCAAGGAATTCGGTCATGCCCTCAATTGATGCTCCAAGCTCCAAGCTTTGCAAATGGTGATTCCATGCTCAAGGTTTGTTTCCATATCACCTTGGATGACTCTTCATGTGCTAGCATTGGAAAGATTTGCCACAAATCTTCCTTGTTTCTTCTTACATGTCTTGGCCTTGCCAAGAAATTGAGAGAAATTTGGCTTCAAAAGCCGAGAGGTAGAGGAGGGAAAAAATGGTTCCCAAAATCGTGTAAGGGAGAGAGAAGGTGGAGAGAAAAAAATGTGTGATATATATATTTTGGTTTATTTGATTTCCAAAAACAAATACCAAAAACAATACCATTTTTTCAAAATCCAAAATTTTAGTATAAGACTTTAAGTCTTCAACCACCCCCATCAACTATTCACATCAATCAATGATGACAAGCATCACTTCACTCAAAGTGATGTGACTTCCATCACTTGATTGACTAGTGATTTGACGCTTTATGTGACTTGTGGGCCGTACTTGAATTCGAAATGCGAGTGGGCCCGCAAACACTCCCGGGCTCGGGTTCGTTAATTCCGAATTAACAAATTTTCCGTTGCAACGTAATTAAATCAAATTTAATTAAATAATTGTGCCTAGTAAAATTACTATTCACGTCGCTAACGAATTAATTCTAAATTAACTCGTTCGCCTGAATTAAAATCTAATTTCAATTCCGCGTCGAAATCCAATTTCGTAAAATATATCGAATATATTATTTTATCGATTAATTCCAAATTAATCGTTCTCTCTCTTTAAATAATATTTTATCCCAGATAAAATATCTCCGTAATTAATCCCAGATTAATTTTCTCTCTCTTATGATTAATCCCAGATTAATTAAGTGTGAGTCATACGTCATCGGTGAATCTTTGGGAAGCGACCCATGAGATCCCCGGATATGTTGGTAGTAAATCCGGTCGTCGGACTATCCGAACACGTACGTACCTAGTACTACGTTTTTACCGATTTACAAGCGATGGTTGGCTTCTAGCAAAGTACCGTGCTACCCAATTCTCCAGAAATATTCTTAAAGGAATATGTGATCTATATCAGGCGTAGTATACGTAGTATTGCGTATTACGATCCATCATCGAATGTCACGTGCTAGGCCTGGGGCTGGAATTGTGTCTGCCCCGTACGAAGAACATATCGGATCTCTGGTAACTAGTCTCTATAATCGGATAAACATGACCTAGTCATAATATCCCGATAGCTGCAGCATATAAGAGCACCAGTTCCCTATCCTACGTGATCATCATCTCCACTATGACTGGAGTGATACTTCTGTCTTGACATCACACCCAATACACTACGATTCTCAATATACCAAGAAGAGGCGTACACAGAACCTGTTAAAGCCCTGGAAGACCAAAACCAAAGTATATTGATTGTCGCAAGTATTAGCGGTGCAAGTGTTAGGTTAAGACCAAATACATCTACCCTGATTCAGACTTCCATAGACACATAGTCATACTACCAATGCAATTCCGAGGGGTCTATCCAGAGTGAAGCTGTTTCCGTACCATCGGTAAACACAACCTCCTATTACACTTGCATGAGTATCCTATACCCAAATATATGAGAACTATGTCGTTATGCTCCCACAACGCGCACAAATGTAATACTAGTCTTTTACGCATTATCGATGTCCAATCTCGATAATACTCTGACTAGGGATATTTAATGATTAAAACTTCGTGGATTGATACTGTCTCATATCATCTCAATCCGGAACTAATCATAAGGACCTTCTATCATTTAATATCTTGGTAATCTAATTACAAATTATAAAAGGGCAATTTCCTTTGTCACATAGTTAATTTGTACAACAACACCATGATCTGTACAATAGTGATGCTATGGGTCATAATTGTCCAACACATGGACCTTCTCAAGAGCACCCAGTTGGAGATTATCCTGGCCTTCATCTGGTCCAGTGACGAGATGACTCATGTCGAATCAAGGTCAAGTCATGGACCTTCATCTGGTCCAGGCGACATAAAAGATTCTCACAGACCTTCTCAGGACCAGTCAGCTAAAGATTATCCAAGCCTTCATTTTGTCCAGTTGACAGGAACATTCCTCATGGCTCATGTCGAGTCAAGATCAAGACTTGGACCTTCATCTGGTCGAGACGACATAAAAGACTCCCTCGGACCCTCAATAGGTCTGGTCGACTGGAGATTATCCAGACCTGGACCTTCATCTGGTCCAGTCAAGAACAAGACTTGGCCTACCATCTAGTTTAGATGACATAGAAGACTCCCCCAAACCCTCACCAGGTTTGGTCGATTGGAGATTATCATAGCTTTCATCTGGTCCAGTTGACAAGCTCATTCCCCACAAACTCATGACGGTCTCTCAGATCAACATCCAAATCTGGTCAACTGAGGTTCATTTTTGATATTTACTTAGTTCCATCAATAAGATATTATATTTGACATGCCCAAACAACATCAACATCCAAGACTAGTCGATAGAGGATCATCTCAGATATTTGTTTAGCTTCATCAACATGATTTGACTGATGATAGATCTAAGTGACATCAACGGCCATGATTGGTCGACTGAGGATCATTCCAGATATTTATTTAGCTTCATCAACATGGTATGACCTTTGACAGGTCCAAGCGATAACAATGTCCTGGTACGCTTGCGTGCTTTGTACATACCCCAGATGACATACTCGTTGAATAATCTTCATGCCAAGAACTCATTGACTTAGAGAGTATGGGATAAATTGTACGGGTCAAATTTGGGCCAAGGGCATTATCATCTTTTTATCTTAAAGCTTATGTCAGATAGAGCTAAAATTCCTTCGAAAAGTATCTGAACCAAAGTTGATAACCTAAACTCTTCTTATTTCTGGCCCAGACAACCCATTGGTTCTCCAAACAGATCCCCACCGAAAAATATCTCTTCATAATTAATTACCTCTCATGTGATTAGCCATTTTAGAACCGAAATGTTAAGAATTTAATGTATTAATGAGACCCATGTCATAATAGCCTATAAAAAGAGGCAGAACTCAGAATCACGATGCATTCAAGCTGAAGCACTCTTATTTGAGCTCTTAAAGCATTTCGCCCTCCATACGCAAGCCCACCACCCTCACGGTAGCCCACAAAGGTCAAGATTAGACCCGACCAAGGTTCCGGTTGGAATCGGACGATTCCGGTTCCAGTTCTGGTTGGAACCGTAGGGTTCCAAGATGAATCCTAATCCCTAATTAATGTTTAAATCTCAATTTTTTATTTTAAAAAAAAACGAAGGGAACCAGAACAGTACGGTTCGTTTCCGGATCCAATTACGGTTTCAGTTCCACTTAAGTGTGGAACCGAAAACCGTACGGTTCGGTTTCGGTTCGAAACCAGAACCGAACCATGGCCACCTCTAGTCAAGATAACCTCAGACCCTACTCTTCCTTATTTTCCGCCCTTCTTTATTACTAACTTGAGCATCGGAGTGCCTACGATGCCCACCACATCGGTGGGTAGAAACTCTCCGCTCACTCTACCTTTGTTTTTCAGGATTTCTAGTGTCCCATCATATAAATTCTTGATTGCGGACCCAAGGTGAAATCTAGTATCTACAACGTTAACAATGTATATGGTGTAGAATTTAAATACTACCATATAAATCCCTACATCAAACGGTGCCTTAGAAACTCTTGGATAGGGTGTATTAGAAATAAAAACTTTGAATACTTAAAAAAACAATACCACTTAGTGAAGGTCCTGATGGACTCATATATATGCATGTTAATTGTTAGAGGTTAGCCTTAAAGAATACAAACAGACTGAATTTTAATGGCACATACATGACAAATCATGTAGTATTTATAAGTGAGTAAAAAATCTTTTCTCAATGATCATAATTTTTGCTAGGGAAGCACATGATTTTTTTTTTTGTCTCCATGTAGTAGAAATTGACAAAACTTGGGTGTTTAAGTAGCATCATATGAGCTATATGCACTTTAATTGAGTTAGTCTAACACCTCATTACCTCATTCTTGAGGAGTGTTGAAGTTTATTTGTTTGTTATCTTCTTAAGAAATGATATTTAACAAAACAATGACAAAGAGAGTATAATTTTTTTTAATACATTTAAATATTATAATTTTTTAAAAAGAAAATGAAATCACACTATAAGAAATATGATCTTTAACGTATAACGATTTAACGTCGTCAAAATCAAGCAACATTAAAAGTAACAACATCTTGTGTCGACAGAAAAATAGACGCTAAAATTACAATATTTAGCGTCGTCAACGTATTTTCGACGCAAAAAAATAAGGCATTTAACATCGACAACTAATTTTCGATGCTAAATATATAGAATCGTCAACATTTAGCATCGAACTTAGGTAGTGATGTTATATGTTAATATTTTAGCATCGTCTATTTAGGTAGCGACGCTAAATGTATGACAAGTGTCAAATATTTCTGACGACGATAAAAAAAAAAACCCTTTAAAAATCCCTACCTACCAATGACCCTCATCTTTTTCTTCTGCATACCCTCAAAAACCCATGTCAAAAAATATCAATTTTCACAATTTTCAACCTCAATCCAACACTAAGTAAATATGTATTTTCTCTAATATATCACTATCATTGTAGTAATTTATTTACCAATTATGTATTTTTAGTAAATCCTTTGAAATGAGGGTTTAGAACTTAATTAGGTAAATATTTAGCTTAAAAATTGAATTGGTGGTGCATATAATCTCAATTACTCTAATAATTAATTTACCCATTATGTATTTTGAGTAAATCTCCTAAAATGAGGGTTTAGAATTAATTAGTTAAATATTTAGTTTATGTATTTAATTGATTGTGCATATAATTAATATGAGTTATTTGATTTTGGATAAGCATATATAGTGCTTGATTTTGGAAAACTATTTAATTGTTAAGTGAATATTGTACATATATTAATTTTAATTAATTGATCATTTTGTTATATTTTTGTAGATATTTTGTTGATATGGATATAAGTTAGATGAGTGTGCACAATAGATTAAGTATTTGAATATCGTAAAGGGTGAGAGAACTTATGGAAACAACGAAACGAGTTGTTGATGCAGAAGGTCGTGTGCGTTATTGATTTAATAACTGTTTGATTATGAGAAAAAAATATTTGAGCGAAGTTATGAATCATTTATACATGCCGAGAATTTCAGCGACCTATCGAACGTGGGTTTACTATAGAGAAAAATACAACTCTGATTCCCAGTATATCCATTTAGAATCTAGTACCAGTTATCACGAGCATCGTCATGAAAATGATGATGATGATATAATTGATAACAACTTTGGTGGAGAAACATCACATCCAGACGAGAACGACAGACAGAAAGTGTTTAGTCAATTACTTGAAAAAGCTAAAAAGACATTGTTTGATGGTGTTGTCATGTCGACTTTGAACTTTGTTGTCAAGCTACTCCACATTAAAGTAAGTAAGCAAATGACTGATAAATGTATTGATATAGACGGATATCAATTCGCATATCCAATGATAGAGAGAGACAGTTGAGCCGCCATAACACAAAATTGAACAAAGCAGTTTGGACTATTACGTGGTGTGACGCTCTCCAACAGTACACGTGTTGGACGAAGATAACGAAATGAATACACCACGCCTTGTTCGCGGTCTTGTCAATGAGTATCAATTCAAGCATCAATTTTACTTTTTATTTGTATTTAAATGATACATCTAACTATTGTGTTTTTTGTGCAGGAATGGTTTGATGTTGACTTGACCATTCCGAATGTGGTCAAGTACGTCAACCACTGCATGGGCAAGTCATACTTGAACTACCACACGAAGAAACCCAAGCCCATCTTCGATGAGTATGGTACAACTGATGTTATTTCCCATTTGTTGCATGACTAACTTCTTTTTTTGTAGAAAATTAGCGGAACAATGCAAACCGGCAAAATTTACGATTCAATCATATTGGAGGGTCGAAGTCTTTTTTCGCGCATCGCGAGGAACACTCCGAGGTAAGTGGATATACTTTTACTTAACTATATTTTAATAATATTTAATTACTAATTAATATTTTTCGTCTACAACAAAGCAGCTCGGGAGAGATGATGCATCCCCTCGATGTCAGAATTTTTACAACTCACCCACTACACTCAAAATAAAGGTTAGGTGAACGATGTCGTATGAGAGTGCTATTTAAATGTTTACTTACATAAATTATACAAAATTTCAGTATTTTCCATTATTTTTTAACTAACACGGAATCTGAAAATGTAGGAATGCATGGTGAAGATTCAGACACATAACTTCACGCAAGCCTTACAATATTTTGCTGACGAAAAGCTTTCGTGTAAGACTGTAAGGTGTTCCAGGAAAACCTCCTCTTACAACGTCGAACTGGGCACTCGTCGGAAGGCTGAACTGATTACTTATCGATTGTCTGGCTCCTCAGATGAGGTCATTGTCTTGAGGTAGCAGTTGAAGGTGACTCAAGATATGATGAAAAGGCAGAATGAGGAGCACGATCGGGAAATGGCGAGCTTGCGGGAGCTGCGGAGAAATCGCTCGCTCAGGCCAGTGCTGTAGGATCGGCCTCCACAGTTCCTTCAGGCCCAACAGTCGCAGCACCGACCCCGACTGATTGTCCTGCATGATTTTTTATTTAATGTAATACAAAATTTTTATGTAATAAACATTAATTTTATATATAATAATAATTTTAATTTAATTTTTCAATTTAAAAAAATAAAATATTATTAAAATATATATGTAATTATCAGTAATTACATATATATTTTAATAAGATTTCATTTTTTAATAATATTAAATAGATTCATTGGCGATGCTAAATGTCTATATTTGAAGCCGACACCATAAGGGTGGCAGTTTAGCCCGCGGCCCGGCCCGACCCGTGGTGGGAAAAGCCCGGGCCGGGCCTTCAAATGAAAGGCCCGACTCGGGCCCGGGCCCGGGCCGGGCTTTCCTATTTTGGCCCCGGCCCGGCCCGGCCCTGGCCAAAATTAAAAAAAAAAAAAAAAAAACATAAATATATATATTTTTTTTAATATGTTTATATCATTTTTAGCATTTAAATTGTTAATTTATCAATGAAACTTGTGATTTATTTATAAATTGTCTTTGTATATAGTGTAAATATATTTTATATTTATATATTTTAAATTTTTAAATTTTTTTTTTTAAATTCGGGCCCAAAAAAAGCCCGGGCCCGGGCTTTTTTTTTGTTGGCCGGGCTCGGGCCGGGCTTGCAAAAGCCCCGCCCGGCCCGGCCCATTGCCACCCTTACGACACCACAAATGTCGACGCTAATAGTTATTCACATTTAGCGACGCTAAAAATCCATGATAATTCGCTGTCGTCTTTTCTTGTCGGTGCAGAATTCTCCACTTTATGCGTCACATATATCGGTTTCAGCGACAACAAATGGCGATGTAGAATGGAATATTTAACGTTGCTGAAACTTCCTCTATTTTCTCGATCGGTCTTTATCATCCATTTTCTGCGTCGTCATATCTTGACGTCAAAAATTTAGCGTTGACTTTGACCTCTTTTCACGTCGAAATTTGGCGACGCTAAAAAATCGTATTCTTATAATGTCATATATTGTATTCTCTTTAATTTTATATTTTTTTTTTTGTTATACTTCAACTTTAATACGCTGAAGTAGTCATTATGCCGCCCTTCAAATCCCGACAAATATATTAAAGTCTATTTATCGTTATTTGTATTGTTTTCTCTAATTAAAAAAAAAAAATAGCACCATATATATATATGAGATATATAAGATGCCGAAATTGAATGCATCAGCAAAAGCTTCTTTAATTTCTTCTGGGTATGAAGATTAGTTCCTTAAGATTCGAGCAAATAGCAACAGAAATGTAGAATCTATCAAAAGGGAGCTAGGGTTTGCTAATTGCTATTGCCTATTGCAACTTGCAAGTAAAGTTAATGCTGGGGAAAGATCAATTTCAACTGTAACTCTCCATGCACGTGAATCCCAGTTAATATTGTTCTATTGTCACAGTTGATGTCTGTGAGAAAGAATATTGTATATGCCACAAAAAAAGTTTCAAATTGTATACCACATCGAATCTACTCAAGATAATGATAAGTATAGAACCATCTAAGATTATGAAAATGAAAGCCCCAATCTCTTAAAAATGAAAGAGAAACAAAAGTAGAGTAAAACTTGTGAGTGTTAATTATTTCAGTTATTAAAATCTTTTCGAATGATACATAAAATTTGGGCTTCGTCCCCCACTTATGAGTGGGTTCAAATAATATATCTCTTATTTTCAACACACTCAAAATTATTAATAATTATTAGTGAGTAACTCAAGGTTATGACTTACACCTATGCTCAAACCTACATAACTAATAAAACATAGGGTTATCATTTTACTATTTTATAAATTAAAAAATTATAAATAGGTATAAGAGTATATTGGTGTGTAATATTTTGTTATTATATCTTTATAAAAATTATATTCTATTACTAATATCGTATATTTTACTATTATATCTTTTCTAAACTTTATATTTTACTTCAATAATAAAATATTACATATCAATATTACTTGTTCATATTTGTTATTTCTCAAACTTATTATAGTGAAATGTAAAGTACTAGTAATAGAATATAGCCCCGGCCAAGGTTCCGGTTCGGAACCGGAACCGAACCGGTTGGAACCGGAAGTAAAAAAAAATTATTTACTTGGAACCGTAAGGTTCCACAAGTAAATCTCAAATTTTTTATTAATAATAATGAGGTTTAAAATTGCAATACTAAAACATGAATGTTCACATCATTTTATAACCAACTCTTGGTTATTGACTTCTTTATATAAGCGATGTGGGACACAATAGCCAAGTAACAAATATCTCACATCGCTTATATGAAAAAAGCACTAGCCAAGAGTTTGCTATAAAAAGGATTCTATGTTAAAAGAATTTTATAAAAAAAAATTCTATAAAAATGATGTGATAGTTTGAAAAAACAATACGATTATAGAATTTTTTCTATTTTTAAAAATTTATTATTAAAATTTTAAAAAAAAAAAAATTTCGGAAGGGGAACCGCAACCGAACTGGAACCGACCGATTCGGTTTACGGTTCTGGTTCCACACTTGTGGCACCGGGAACCGGCCGGTTTGGTTCGGTTGCGAACCGGAACCGAACCGCCGGCCGGGTCTAATAGAATATAGCTTTTGTAAAGATATAATAATAAAATATTATATATACATATTTTTTTTTTTTTTTGGAAATGTTGGAAATCTTGCCGCCAAACCACCCCTTCTGGGCTTAAGCAGAGCAGATAAAATCCCCGGCTGTCCCAGGCTCTTACAAGAAACGCATTAAACCTTAATTCTTTTTATACCAATTTATTATTTTTCAATCTATGAATTAGTGAAATGTAGATTTTCTATTAATTACAGTTGATGCATGTTCTTATCCAATTATATTTTTTGAAAATTGGGGGAAGGGAGAGCAAATAAGGTCATTCATTCAATAAAAAAAATGAGTCCCCACATCACATGCCATACATTTGGCACCATGTTGTCTATGACAACATGGTTTTACAAATGCATGATATTTAAATATCATATATATGGTAGTTGGCTGGCTTTATGTACTTTGACGCTGAAGATATGTTAGAGCTTAAATAATAAATACTGTAATTTGGACTTTGGATCCTTATCTATTAGCTTATCTTTGAAATGAAACAGTAACTTAATATGGCATCAGGAAAAAAAAATTGTTTTTTTAGAAGATTTGATGTTGCCAGAAGTTAAATATAGAGACCAAAGTGGATCATATAAACCCTCTTCTAGCTTATGCTTCAACTCTAAGTATTTCGATAAGTCTAAATATATTTTTAACCCATCTATAAGCATGTATCAGTAGGCAAGAAATGCAAGTATTTTATTTATACATATTATGGAACAGCAACAATTGCTTTATTTTTGCTACAGTTAGGGAAAAAATCAGAGAAATTCATGTCCTGTCTCCATCCTTGCAGCGGGTAGCAGTTGACGCGAGACTGATAAATTTCAAGCATTGGTTTATATAGTTCAATACTTGATCGAGAAACCCAGATCCTTTTGGTTCACTGATATATACAGAGGAGCAATAACTCTATATATCTATCGGGTGAGAACTTATAACGTGGAAGTTGATAGGGCATTGATATGCCGTGCTTGGAAGAAATGTACCAAATATTCACCAGGAAGAACAGCTTTCACCATCTTGAGATGGACACGTTATAAATACATAGGGACCATTTGACAAGTCGTCTTCTCATTTCTCTCACCTACTAGACTGTGAATATTGAGAAAATTTTGATCAAATTAATAAATATGATGAGGACACTTGCGCCAATAGGTGAATGAACAGATGAAACGTGCAACGTATATGCAAATTCTCATAAATTAACTATAACATTTTTGTGTTGAATGAACAGCTTGTAAAGAAAATTAGAAGAAGTGATCATGAAAACAAGCTTTATAGCTAAGGGATCTGTGATTTGTGTGGCTTTGTTTCTCTAATGCTTGTGACGGGTCACCTTTTGGATGGCAATGAAAGATAAAGCAAATAAATGAACTTAATTTTGACAGCATCAGCCATTTAAGAAAGGAGATACAATTCACCAAGCATGGTTCCCACATTCATTGAACTAAAATTTTTCTTTAAGGTCCTAATTATAGATGGTTCTATAAGAGGTTCCATTTTGATCAAATAACAGCATTAGTGTTTCTGAAGCCTTCCTAGTCCAAACACAATGGAACAAAATTAAAGAAAAGATTGAAATGACATACCCATTGCATTATCTGTTGCAGCTCCTTGAGAGAAAGGTCCACAACTACTGCTGGGCGGGGACACTACTTGACTTTGCACAGTTGGAGAACCAAATCTGAACATATTCATAGGCTGCAAAACACAACCGACAAGTGACTTTAAAGACATGTTTAATTAAAAGAACCAAGAACAATTAACATGCCCAAGAAGCAATTGACTTCATATGATGCTTATTAACAGATGCATAAGGTATCACAGATTATGAGAAAAACCTGAGAGTTGCTTTGCATAGGGTGAAAAGCCATGAAACGTGTATATTGGTCGGAAAAATTTGGATTTTGCATCTGATTTTGATAATTTACTGGATTTAACAAGGGTGCTTGACACATTACAGCCTGGTTTTGAGCTTGGGCCATAGACATGGATTGATCAACAAGTGGGACCCTTGAAAAATGCATAGAATTGGTGATAGAAGGCAATGGAGTTGGACCCATTCCCATACCCATCCGAGACATGTAGTGCTGTACTCCTGGAAACATCATAGGGGCCATCCCACTTCCCATCCACATTACCTGAGCCTACTTGAAATAACTGTCAATGACACGAGTAACCAATGGTAAGATGAATTTTGTTTTAAAAGATTTTTGGCATCACACCTGAAGTTGTAACTGAAGTGACTTCAAGTATTCAATCGCCTCGTCTAACATTGATGCCTTATCTGTCTGCAAGATTTAAACTAATTTGATTGAGAATCAAAGAATAAGAATCTAGTCAATGAAACAAGGTTCACTCTTTCAATGTAAGAGAAACTCAAACTGCACTCAACAAGGAATTTCAAGTGAATTGAAACTTTGCTCTATCTAGGGTCTTTCATTTGTTTCTCTCTCGTCCTCATCAAATATAGTCAACATAATGCAATCATCAGATTTAAGAGCCAAAATTCTATCAAATTGGATTGCCTCTCTCTTATCCTCAGTTGCATGCTGCTCGTATCTTCCTACTTGAATATTCCATTTACAACTGTACACTCCGTAGTCTTTCAGTTAACCCACTAACATTCTCATTTTTATCCATTCCTTTTACTGAAGATGTTAAAAATAAAGCGTAGGTCTTGTCATGGCACTCGGAATTCCTTGCTCATTCAACACATCAGAACCTCAAGGTACTGTTACTAACATGGATGTTCCCTGAGAGAATCTAATACGCAAGTTGATTTTAAGTTGGACTCATCGAGTAATCATGACAATTTTGCAGGAAAATGAACACAAGTAAGAACTTGAAAACAACAAAGAGAAAGATATCAAAATGATATAATGCAAAAGAAAATGTAAAAACAATGACATACTTAAGCCAAAAGATTATAATGAGAAAAAACCTTATTGCAGTTAGGTATAAGCTCTTGCAATGCCCTCATCTTCTCATTGATCCTGTCTCTCCGTCTCTGCATTAATTTAAGAATACAGTTTCAAATTTTCAATATGCAATTACAAATTTTTCCAGTTTGAAAATGCTACAAAATGTCCACAATCTTACCCTTTCAGAGAGATTATGTACTTCAGCAGCGCGGCTCCTGCGGCAAAACCCAGATCGTTGTGCTGCCTTATTTTCCACAGCAGATTCAAATTCAGCAGCCTATACACGAAATTTTTTTTACATTTGAATGTGATTGGGATAAAGTAAATAATACTGTTAACAAGCATATATGAGATTAAAAAAAATAATTACCTCACTTTGGCATTCAGATCCCCCTGCATCTATGCTCTTCCTTTTGAGGCGATTATCCCCAGTAGATTGCTTGCTTGTTCTATTAAAACTACTGCCAGATCCACCAGAAGATGTAGTGATAGTCGGCTCAATTGTCTCAGTTTTACCCCTCTCACTCTGAGAAATTACTTTTCCAACATCATCCTTTGAATTTCCAGGAGATAAACCAATAGTCCCCGCGCCATTGCTGGATGCTCGGCTCATATCAAGATCATTTGTAACTTGATTGCTACCACAGTGGCTTGACCCAACTGTCATCATTGAACACTCCCTGACCTCTCCCTGTGCCAAATTTCTAGACCTTTTTCGATCTAATAGTCCGTTACAAGATCCTAACTCACCCTTTAGAGGAGCTGTGGATTGAGAAAAATTAACTACTTTTCCTAAATCACCTAAACTTTTGTTTTGCTGAGCAGCTTCATGAAACTCAAACCTTGGAGGAGGCATAGCATTTCTTTGCAATCCGGAAACAACTGAATGGTTGTTAACATTCGTGACCACACTTGGGGGATCAAACTTAACCATCTTTTCTTCTCCAAGCATTCCACCACTAGACTGCGGAAGCTCAGAGAATAAGTTGGAATAAAATTCTTTTTCGAAGGAGTCTTCAATTGGGCAATGGATCCATGAGACTGTTTCATCATCTTGAATCAAATTACTTGAATTCCCATATGAACCACCTCCCTTTAATGTCTGTTTCTGAACTTGCCGAGGCTCATTAGGACTGAGACTTGGTTTCCTTTGTGATTGAGTTTGACTGTGTAAAACGACCTGCCCATTTTGCCATAGGAGCTCTACTAGCTCATTATCTTGCCTGTAAATAATATAAAATTTTAATAACATTACTAATTCATTTGGTTTTTGCAAAAACAAAAGCACTCATGTTAAATTGGCAAAGCTTTATAGAGAGAACAGACCCCATGGGTTTCATCTGGTTGGTGACAGGGATATCACCTTCAAAATTCCAATCAGGCATCCATGGATTCATGGCTGAGCAGTCAAAGATTTGCTGCATAACAAGACAGAGACAAAAGCACTAAATTAATTATAATTTAAAAATTCATAGTTGTAAGTTCTTGTGTCTTACAGCCACTTGTTTCACTTAATTTATTTAATGTTTTAGTTGACTAACTGAAAAAAAATATATATTGGGTACACTAAATAAAAAATTCTAAACCATAAGATGAAAAAAATAATAATAATTGAAAGAAACCCTTCTCAAATTATGCCTAAAGTGGTAAAAAAAGACTTGATTTTTTCACAATTGACAATCATTAACTTTCTTTATTGGGCCAAGCAATTTTTAAATAAATCAAATCAAAAGCATCAATCTTCAAAACCCCTTAAGGAAAAAAAAAGTGATTGATAATTCAAGAGGAATTTTTCAAAATAAAATCAAGCAGGCAAACACAAACCCAGAAAGCACAAAAATTATAGCAGCTGAAGACATCAAATGGCAATAAGAAGAAAGGGAAAAAGTAAAAAAAAAAAAAAAAAAAAAAAAAGGAAAATAGAATACAAAAACAGACTTTTAAAACAAACCCAGATGTGGAAAATGTAAATGAATGAAGCAGAGCTGACCAAAAAGTTAAATTTAATGACTCTGTTCTTCTTCAACTGGAAACTGCACCACTTTCGGTTTTATGCTGTCCTCTTTTATAAATAATAAAAAAAAAAAAGGCTGAAACCTTTTGTCACTGTAATGAAGTTAAATTCTCTCACGGGGAGGGACCAGTTTCAATTTGTGTCATAGTGTTGCGCTTGCACTTCTGTAAGTAGTGATGTCAACTGCAGAGTGAACACGTGGCACTTGATCAAGGTTGATTGCTGTTGTGGGGCCCTGTTTTGAGATAGGAAATCTACAACTACACAGCCTGTTGAACGTGTGATCTGAAAGTAAGAAAGGGTGCTGCCGCGTGAGCAATAACAGACTGTGTTTTATCCGAGAGATCATAACTAAATAGAGATAAATGGTAAATAAAAAATTAAAATAACATGATTTTTTCCTATTTAGTTCTCATTTTGGGTATGTTTGGTGGATTGTTGATTGAGTGTTCACTCAAGTGTTTTAATTTTCCACCAAATGGGTAAATTGATGTTGGTATTAATATTCACAAAATCATAATTTCACAACATAATATTATTTTTTGACGTTATTTTATATTTTAATATTTGTTACATAATTTATAAATTAACTTATAAACGAACACTTAATCTCCATATCATTCGTCATTTATTAAGCAATGATTTTGGACAATACTGTTAGAGAAAAATATAGATAAAATTAGACCCGACCACGGTTCCGGTTCGAAACCGGAACAAGAACCATTTTTTCGATTTGGTTAAAGTTAGCCCCTAGCCGAACCGAACGAAATCAGACGGTTCCAATGGTTCGAACCGGAACCGTTGAGGCCCAACAGCTACTAGCCGTTTGGCTCCCTGCCCGAAATAAAAAAAATATATAATTTTTATGATTTTGTAATTACTAAATTATCCTTAATAACAGTAATAAAACGACTAGTTTTAGAGGTATTTTAGATATCACAAAAATAATAAAAAAATGTATAAATATTGGTCATTCTTCATTTTTTCAACACACAATTCTCAATTCTCTCAAATTCTTTAATTCTCTCATTCTCAATTCTATCATCTACAATTTCTCATTCTCAATTCTCTCATTCTTCAATATTTCTTTAACAAAAATTGGCAAGTTCATCTGAGAATATCATGTCTAATGTGCCAACCCAAGAGAGCGGCTCTAGTATCGGTACACGGAGAAGAGAAGTTAAGTCTCGATCCTCCGATAATTTCAAAATTCATTTTCATTTAGTCAAGACTAAAAATAAAGTTGCAAGAGCAGTATGCAACTATTGTGGTGTATCTTACAAATTTACTGGTGGTTATGACAATATGAACAATCATTTGGATAGACATCATGCCGTTGAAATTGAGCTTGATACAACGCAAACTCAAATGGGCAGGTATGCATCATCTAGTAGAGGTACGAGTTCTTTAGATTTATTTAAATATTTTGATGCTAAAAATAGAGAAAAATTTGCTAAATTTCCTTGTATGACACATATTTCTTTAAGTTTTGGTGAAAAAATTGATTTTACTAATTGTGTTCCAATTGCTTTAAATCTTGCTGCTTGTAAAATGGCTAGAAATATTGTCATTGGATTGATGCATCATGGAACATGCAAAAATGACTTATTGCATTTAGAGTTATTGATGAGCAACATAATGCACAAAATATTTATAGAATGATTAAAGTAATTTTTTATGAATTTGATTTATTAGGTAAAATTTTAACAAATGATTTTGACAATGCATCTGCAAATACTGCATCAATTAGAGATTTAAAAGAAATATGTCAACCAAATTTGGGGGGGGGGGTCTATTTTTTCATGTTCATTGCACATGCCATGTCCTTAATTTATGTGTTCAATATGGTCTGACATTTTTAGCACCTTTCATTGATTCTATTAAGATTGCACTTAATTGTATTTGGTCATATTATCAAGTTATGAGAGAATGTGCCAAATTTTATAAATTAAATGGTGTTAAAGCGTTAAAATTTTCACGAGATGTTCCAACACGTTGAAATTCAATTTTTTTTTAAGTCAAGCTTTCCAATACAAAGATGTATTATGTAGTTTTTTTTTCCCAATATGTTCAACATATCACACTTTTTTCCTAATCAATGAGATATTTCTAAAAAAGTTTTAGAACTTTTAAAAGTTTTTAATCATGCTACAAATATTTTTAGCGGAGTTTATTATCCTACAACAAATTTATTTATTGTTGAAAGTTTGAATAGAATATATGAGCATGCTGAAAGTTTTGATCATAATGATATTATTTTAATTGAAGCTATTATTGTTATGAAGAGAAAATAGTTGATTTATTTTAAAAAATTTCATTGTTTTATCTTATTGCCACATTTTTTCATCTTAGAGTTAAATTAGAAGATTTGAATAGTGCATTATAAACTTACTATACATATTTAGGAATATCTGATGAAATTAATATTACAAGAATAATTGATAAAACAAAAATTCATTTAATAGATTTACTTAATAATTATGTTAGTATATATAACCTGCAATCATTAGGACAATCTAGTAGTGAACCGGTAGTTAGTTCAAGATTTAGTGTAGGTGATCATTAGTTACTACAATAACGAAGTAAAAAATATAGAGATAACACGACTAATTAGATAATTATTTATCTACCAATTTCGAGTTTCCAGCTGAAAGTTTAGAGCGTAAAATTTTTTAAGTACTTGAATGGTGGAACCGACATCAAAATGCATATCATGTTTTATCAATTATTGCTAAAGAGGTGATGACAGCACTTGTTTCCACTGTTGTGGTTGAACAAGCCTTCAGCTTAGGAGACAATATTTTAGAAGCGAGACAGTTTTCATTACATCCAAGCACTTTAGAAGCAACGGCATATGTGGATAATTGGATCCGAGTTGATTTGAGGCAACAAGAAGATGTCCCCGATGATTTTAAAGACTTGTACGACAATGCATCTACAAGTGCAAGCGGAACGGAAGCTGAATGATCAATATGAACTGATAATGATGATGATTGATGATTTTGAATAATTGTAATGTGAAACTATCTTAAGAATATAATGGAACTATGTGAGCTTTGATTCATCTCACCCCTAGAGGATACGTAGGCAACTTAAGTTTGTAAAAATTTAAGTTCAAGCTCTTTAATTTTATTTTTAATTTAATGTAATCTAAATTCAAATTAATAATATAAAATAAATTTGTTATTCTCAATTTTTTTTTAAAAAAATCATTATTAAAATTTAAAATTAAAAAAAACCAGAACCACACGGTTCGATTCCGGTTCCCGATTCCACAATCTTATGAAACCGAAGCCGAACCGATTAAACCATGACCAGATCTAGATAAAATGTCCAATTGAGCTCTCAGCACATGTATCACACAGTGGATGATGCAAAAGTCGTATTCAATACACAGTATTGTTATAAGTAGGATTTGAAATAAGTGTTTACATACACAGTCTTAAACATGTATTATGAACAATGGTTTTCTTCCAAGTCAATTATGTGACACATTGGTAATGCGTTTTATAGCTGATTTAGGCAAAAAAATAATAATAATAATAATAAATAAATAAAATAAAAAACTAATAAAGGAAAGGCCAGTCATTTCAAAGCTGATTTATAAAGTTCATGTCGCCCGTGCTCCACGTTTTCAAACTCATCTATTTTTTTCTTTTTCACGTCTTTCTTCCTTTTTTTCTTTTTGCTTTTCTTATCCCTAGATCTGCCATCAGTTCAGTTCGGTTCCGGTGATTGGTTTCTGGTACCACACTTGTGGTTCGGTTCCGGTTCCATAAGATTGTGGAACCGAGAATCGAAATCGGACCGAACAGTTCCGGTTCGATTCCAATTATTATTTTTAATTAATTTAAAAAATTAAAAATGAATTTTAAAAAGTTAGAGATGTGATATTATTAATATTACCAAATAAAAATAATGAAAAAATTATTATATTAAATTAAAAACGATGTATCCGTGACAAAACAAGTTCAATTGAGTTGTAATCTGTCGTGAAGATCCTTGTGCAATTGGACTGGTCTTTGGCTACTGTGCATCAGACATACGTTCGTGGTGCGTTCGTTGCAGTGTTCGAACATGTGGCGTTAGTGGCACGTTCTTTATTGGGTTCGAATGGGAGCATTCCAGAGAGCAAACGTTCGAGTCACGTTCTTGGTGGGTTCGAACGAGATCATTCCAGAGAGCATCTGTTCGTTGTGCGTTCGAGTGGCGTTCGAATGAGTGTTTCCAGTGGGCACGCGTTCGTGGAGCGTTCTAGTAAGCGTTCGAACGCGACTGCGATCTGAACGCGTTTTTGGCCTGCAAAACCCTATTTTTTCACCCTACCTATAAATATAACTTATAGCTGCCTCTCTCAATGGTTGAAACACAAATCCTTTGAGCCAAAATCCTTCAAAGCTTTCAACCTTATTTGAATCCACCATTAAAGACTTCTTATCTTCTTGTCTTCTTCATTAATGGTGAGATTCCATCTTTGTTAAACCTTCAACACAACTTAACCCAAATTCCATAATCCTTTAGAGTTCTTTAGGAGGAAGTTTGGTAGTTGGAGTTCCGGCGTCATTGGTGATACAATCTACTCAGAGACTTCAGATGTTCTGAAGAAAACCGTGGGTCGCAGGCTTGAGTAGTTGCCTTGAGTTCTTGCAGTATTGAGGTACTTGAGTCGGTGGAGTTGCCACCATAGGTCTTGACCATCGCTGTAAGTTTTTCTCTATATAGTGGATTCAGGTGGTAGCCTATACCCGGAGTGGTTTTTTACTCGGAAGAGTTTTCCACTTCATCACTAAAATCATTGTGTTGAATTTTGTGTGGTTGATTTAATTTTCTGTAATTTATATTTCGCATTAAATTGATATTGTGGATTTTATGATTGTTGGCTGACATTGTCATTGCATATTAATATTCCATAGTTACAGTAATCAAGACTTGTCATGTTTATTGTTTGTAATTCCGCATATGGTCAGAACCTTAGGATAACCCTGAATTTTCAATTGGTATCAGAGCCTGAACTCGATCCTTGACCTATTACCTATGGAGCGTAGTCAACTCTTAAATTGTGATACCCTCACGGATCGTGATTTGGCCTTGTTTACAAAGAAGTTTAAGAAATTTCTTAAACTTAAGAAGAGTGGCCATAACAGTGATATGGATAGGGAGAATAAGCCTAGAGAGAGTAGGCATAGCAGGAGAGAGTCTAGAGAGGATAAGGATAATAGATCCCGAGGTGTCCAGTGCCATGAATGTGAAGGATATGGGCACGTTAGATCTGAGTGTCCCACATACCTTAGGGCTAAAGGCAAGAAAGCCATGGCAGCATCCCTTAGTGATTCTGAAGGTGATGTTTCTCCTAAAGGCAATTATATTGCTTTTACTGCTAGTGTGACTGATGAGAGAGATATTGTAGTTAATGATGTTGATTCAGAAGTCTCTCTTGATGAGTCTGTAGATGAGGAAAGTCTTCAGGTAGCTTATATTGAACTGTTTAATGAGAGTTTAGCTATTAAGAAGACTAATATTAAGGTCAATAAGAGGCTAAAAGTAGTTGAGCTAGAAAAGAATGAAGCTCAAGCCAAATTTGATCAAAATCTCTTGATGGTAGATGACCTGGAGGAGAGGAATAGAGGCCTAATAGATAGAGTCCAAATATTAGAAACCGAACTTGAAGATGCTAGAACTCAGTTGTCTGTATTTTCTAGTGGGAATAAGAAAGTGGACCGTATGTTAGGTATTAGGTTTGAGCCTAACTGTGATAAGACATCAACTTCTAGAGTCGTGCCTAAACCTCCTAAACGTGACTTAGGCAAAAAGTCTGTTGAGTGTAGTCATGTGATTCCTCTTTATGTTCCTCGTCCTGTGACCCAATCTCGATCTAGAGGTGCTGTGGGTAAACCTCGTTTTGATCTGAGGTTTGTGTCTGTATACCATCACTGTGGCAAGGCAGGACACATTAGGCCTAAGTGCTATATGTTGCACAAACAAAAGAAAATGCCTAAGACTTTGTCTCCTAGATTTTATTCTTCAAATCTAATGTCTCAAGTTTCTGAACTAACCAAACAAGCTCAATTTCTTAGTGACAAACTTGCTTTGTTGTCTGGGAATACTCATGTGAAAGAGATTCCTAAGAAAATTTGGGTGAGGAAGCAAGATGACTTCCCATATACTTCTGAATGTCTTGATCCTGACAGGAATGATGAGAATGCACTCCGTGTAACCCTACTTAGAAGTTGCATTTGTTTTCCCATTGCATGTGTGTGTGCGTGTGTTTTATGTTTTTTTTGCACGTTTTTCTTTATTTTCACTGCTATGGGTGTGTGTGTTTTGTTTTTGTTATATGTCCCTTGATATATAGGATGGAAACCCGGACATAAATTTCATAGCTGATTCCGAATGGACGGTAGTATGATCTGCACTCAAGATACAACTCCATGTACCGTTGGATGTTTTACAAGCCTATTTATGTCTTTACTTTTTTTTTTTTTTGTTAAAATCTGAAAAATACAAAAAAAAAATAGAAAATGAAAAAGACAAAAATTATTTTCTTTTACGGCTTGTTAGAGCATGAAAAGCTTATGCATGTGATCCTGGTATGTAGGATATATGATTATGCATGTATGCTATGCTTTTATTTTTCCTGATGCTCTATATACTTCGCATTAAATTGATATTGTGGATTTTATGATTGTTGGCTGACATTGTCATTGCATATTAATATTCCATAGTTACAGTAATCAGGACTTGTCATGTTTATTGTTTGTAATTCCGCATATGGTCAGAACCTTAGGATAACCCTGAATTTTCAAAGTGTTTGTTCATATTGCCATAGCCGCCAATAAATTTAAAAAATCACCAAAATAGTTGCATATTGCACTTGGATTTTCATTTTCATTCTCGACTAAATAAAAATGAATTTCAAAAATATTAGCAGATCAAGACTTAACTTCTCTTCTTTGTGTACCGACACTTTGGCAGATCTCTTGGGTTTGGACATTGGACATAATGTTCTCAGATTAGCTTGCCATTTTTTATTAATATTTAATATTGTAAAATTAAATCAATTGGAGAATTGAAAATATGAGAGAATTATTGGTGTGTAGACAAGTGAATTATGACCCATATTTATATAGATTATTTGATTAATTTTTTGATGCATAAATTGTCTCTAAAAGTAGCCGTTTTATTACTTTTATTGAGGTAATTTAGTCATTTTAAAAATATATATTAAACAAATATTTGACTGGGAGCCGCTACTAGCCGTTGGCAAACGGTTCCAACAGGAACCGTGGAACCTTACGATTCCCTTGAACCGTAAGGTTCCAGTTCGGTTCTTTCTGAACCGGAACCATGTCAAGTCTACTTACCCCTCTATGTGCCATTTTTCTCTAATTTTTTCGCTGACATGGCTCACTGGAGAAGACATCACTGCTCTCTTTCCTCAGGTAAGCTCATCTGTCATATAGTTTATAGAAGATCTGTTAAGATAAATGGGTTAGATCTAATACTGAAAATGAGACTATGTAGGAGCTCTACTCTATATGACTTTATTGGGGCATATGTGAGACCCCTAGGGTCGGATCGGAGTCGTGCGTAGCGAAAATGAGTCTAACCCATGGATATCAAGTATGAGTGTAATTTTAAATAATTTTATAAAATATTATATTCCATTACGAGTGTATAGGAAAAACCGGGGATGAATCAAAGTCCGGAAACTCAAAAACGAGAAAATAAGATTGGGTGCGCGACATGTGTGTTACAATGCGTGCGCGCACCGAATAGCCTTTTTATTTATTTATTTGTTTGTTTATTTTTCAAATCCTTAAACTCTTTTTCCAGAGAGCTGAAGGAATTAGGGTATTTTACCCTAATTTCTTCCAACCTTCCCTAAACACTTCAAAAACACCCAAAATTAATTTTTTTAACATCAACACATGTTATAGAACAAAAATCAAGTTTTTCAAAATATCAAATATTTTTACAAAAACATAAATTTAATCTAAATACGCATTTGCGTAAATTTTGAATCCAAAACACAAACCAAATTAGAATCCCACAATGAAGTGACTCGTGAACAATTCTAGGTCACCCAAAGGTGATCAAGTGATTCTAGAATGGTAGCCTTAACTCTAAACTATTATCTAGAGTTCCAAACTCTATTTTTATGTCTATGTCTAACATAAATATTTTGACCCAATTATAAGCATATTGTGTTTATACTTCCAAAACATCCTAACACAATTAATTAGCCTAATTTCAACATTATGTATCTAATACATCATTCATCACTATATGTCTCACTAATGAAAAACTCACTAATGAAAAACATAGCTTTTGCAGAAGATCAAACTTACCTTGCAACGTTGATTCAAAGATCCAATCTACTTATCCTTGTTGAAATATTGTGGAGAAATTCCAAAGTTAGCAAGCTTGACTCCAAGATCCAATCTGTTGGGAAGCGGCTGCGAGTGCGCAGCGGAAAATTAAGAAGAAATTATGATGCCGTTATCCCTTTGCCCAAGACCCATTTGTTTTGATTATTCTACAAGTCTAGGCATGTTACTATATATTCTAAGCATAAAAACTCATAAAACATGCAAAAAACATAAACCTAAACATGCTAACTATCATAAGAACTCTAATTAAAATAAAGAAAGAAAACGACTTACTTGAACCGAAGACTCCTCCAGCCCTCCCTCAAATCTACAAGTTTCTCTCAAACTCAGCAAGCTCTTCCACGTTCCAAAGAGCCACCCAAGTGTGTGGCCTCCAAAGATGCACACACCAAAGCTAAAACTCAACGGCAAGACTACGCCTTGAGTGCACAGGTATTTTGCCATTGGTGCTAGCCTAGGAAAATACCTCAAAACTGTTAACTCAAGGTTCATCTAGTCCATTAGACTTAAGGATCCTCAAAATCAGTGGCTTACTCTTAAACTTTAGAGTTGCTCACTTATATAAACCCAAGATATGAAAGATTTGGTGCAAAAATTTGTAAAGAATCATTGGGTTTATATAGGTGCTCCAAAGACAACAAAATTAATTAAGAATCCGATGTTGGATAAATGCTAATTTAATCTTAGCCATTGGATTTTAATTTAGTGGTTTAATGAGATTATAAAACCCTAATAAGAGTTTGGGCCGAATTGGAATTCAAAACAAATAACAAATAAAAAAAAAGTTATTATTCACGTTACTATTCATATTACTATTCACATTTTTATTTATTTATTTATTTATTCCAATTCCCAAAGTGCCTCTATCGTCATTCACCAATCCCTAAGGCACTATGGAACCTCATAAATGATATGTTCAATAATTAAACACATTGAACCATTTATGAAAAATTCATACAGTAATCATATATGCTGTTAAATTTGTATTGTGCACTGTTAACCATTGATTTCGACTTTGTTGTGTGTGACCTTTTGGGTTCCCCTCAAGTTGGACATGAAATGAATCGTGATAATTTAATCGAACATAAATTATCTTCCGATCAGATGGTCGTTCGATTACAATGACCAATGTTGACATCTAGCAACATGCCAAGGCCCATAAATGAGAAGGAAAAATATATATACCCATTCATTATGCGATTTACATATGATATGGTCCCTCGCCTCACTGTATCCCCACCGTTTAACCTAGGGTATGGAAAATATCTACCCATATAGTCAAAGGTATGATGTTGATAGTGTCATGAATCGTGCTAACCCAAGAATCTCACATGATTCTTCCGCTGTGGCCACAGTTTTAAGCACTGATCACACATATCAACCCGCGAACTGGAATACTACTCTTATAAGAAAATATTATCCGAGAGAGTGGCGATTCTCTGTTGTATCTTTACAAACTTCATGTGTTTCAACAAATGACCCAATCATACCCTTATGATCGGATCTTTTGAACCGAGGAAAGAGAATGTCAAAGTTATTTGATCCATACATAAGATTGTAAATACCTCAAGTCTAAGGACTAGTCATACAATTGATACATGAAATTTCTCATAGACACATGGGATAAATACTCCATGTGATAACTTTCGGCGGTCTGTTCGATGGACACGAGCAACTCATGCATCCATGTGATACACCAAGCAGACGGATCTCCGCTAGTAGCCTCACTGTATCCTCACCTATTAACCTAGGGTACAAAAATTGTCTACCCATATGGTCAAAGGTATGATGTTGATAGTTTCATGAATCATGCTAACCCAAAAATCTCACATGCTTCTTCCGTTGTGGCCACAGTCTCAAGCACTGATCACACATATCAACCCGTGAACTGAAATACTACTCTTATAAGAAAATATTATCCGAGAAAGTGGCGATTCTCTATCGTATATTTACAAACTTCATGTGTTTCAACAAATGACCCAATCATACCCTTATGACCGGATCTTTTGAACCGAGGAAGAAGAATGTCAAAGTTATTTGATCCACTCATAAGGCGTGGAAGCCATCATCTTATTACTCCAAGGGCTTTATTACAGTGTTTGATGATTCATATAAGTTATGTAAGACACGTATAATAAAGATTGACATTTTATTAATTAATGAAAATATTACAAATACATGTATATATAGCCCATCCACAAGTTGGGTATAGGGCATATCCCTAACAATCTCCCACTTGCACTATAGCCAACTAGTATGAATCTGGACACCATACTCTCGGGTGTGCCTATCATGCTTTTGTTGAGTCAGCTCTTTAGTCAGAGAATCTGCAAGATTATCTTATGCGGGTATTTTCTCTATAATAACTTCTTTTCTCTCAACAATCTCCCTGATGAGATGAAATCGCCTGATTACATGCTTGGATTTCTGGTGGGACCTTGGTTCCTTTGATTGAGCAATGGCGCCCGTGTTGTCACAGTACATCGTGACGCCATTCTTTATCGCGGAAAGCACTTCCAGCTCCGTGATGAACTTCTTTATCCAGACTGCTTCTTTAGCTGCCTCAGATGCTGCAATATACTCGGCTTCAGTGGTGGAGTCCGCTGTAGTTGACTGCTTTGAGCTTTTCCAACTGACAGCTCCGCCATTCAAAGTAAACAGATATCTTGTTTGTGATCTGCTGTCATCCCTATCGGTCTGAAAGCTCACATCACAGTAACCAATGACTTTCATCTTAGAACAATCTCCGTATGTCAAAAACACATCCTTAGTTCTTCTCAGATACTTGAGGATTGTTTTGACAGCTGCCCAGTGTTGCTCGCCAAGATTTGTCTGATACCTGCTTGTTATGCTAAGAGCATAAGAGACATCAGGTCTTGTACATAGCATGGCGTACATGATCGATCCTACTGTTGAAACATAATGGATTCTACTCATACGCTATCTATCTGAAGGAGTATGTGGACATTGCTCCTTAGATAATTTGATTCTATGACAAGTAGGTAAATTACTGTAGGCATTGCGTTTTTGCATGTGAAACCCGATGATGAGTCTCAGTTGGAGGCACTACCTTTTTTTAAGTTAAGGATATTGTGGGAAACGGACGTCGGAATGAGAAATTCGGAATAAGTATGTCATCAAGTTCATTTTTTTCGTTCGTGCTGCGTTCGTTACCACGTTCGAACGTCAAACAGATTGCGGGCGTTCGTGCAGCGTTCTAAGAGGCGTTCGAACAGTGTCGGTATTTCTGGTTTTGCTGCTAGGCCCACACGCCCAAGGCCCTTAATTACACCCAAATTAAATCAAATATTAATTAAATTAAACATTGAATTAATAAAATAATTAAATCATTTACCAATTAAATAAAACATAAAATATAATCATACCTAATTTAGATAAATCAAATATATTAACTTCCTAACTAAACAAAATCATATACTAAATTAAAAATATGTCATGCCTAATTAAATCACTCATAACCAATTTAAAGATATTGACTTCCTAATCTAAGCCAATTTGTCCCCCCAATCAATCAAATCCTTTCCTTGTTTGACACCAAATCCAATCCATTCCTTATGAGACAAGGAGAAGCCCTAGCCATTCTCTATATAAACAACCCCTAACCAAGACATGCACTCCCCTAGCTCATACACATATAGTTCACGCGCCATCACAAGAAAACAAGTAAAGAATTTCCCATCACCTTCACACAATATCATTCACAGTAATAACATAAAGAAGTAAAACAATTTATCTCTTATACCTCCTTCAATAACCGAAACAACCACCCCTCCTCCAAGTCCCTCCATAGCCGAATACACAGCCCCATACCACAGCCTTAGGACACGCAAATACAGCCCAAAAACACCCAAAACAGTCCCTAAAATCCTTAAAACAGTAACATAAAAAACTGCACTCATAATCCCTAAAATAATCACAAAAAATGCACTTAAAACCTTTAGAAAACACCCAAAACAGTCCGTTGAAACGTCAAAATAGTGACCTGAACAGTGAGCAGAAAATACAGAGGAAACAGTAGCAAAACGAAGGCCGAAAAGCAAGCAAAACAGCAAAACAGTGAGCTAAGACGCTAAACCAGTGAACCGGAGAAGTTGAGGAGCTTTACCCTTCTGATCTCCGTGAAACGCAAGTCCGAAAGTCGGCAAAAAAAAGGTTAGACCTGAGGGTATTTTCCACATTCGTTTTCTGTTTTATTTCTATTATTTATTGAATATTGTTCGCATGATTGTTATGTTGAAATGCATGTTGTGGCCATTGAGTAGATAAATATGCATGTATTACAAATATTGTATGTTGTGGCCTTGGAATAAAATGAAAGATGTGTCAACTCTCGCGGTATATCGGATGGAAACCCGGACATAAATTTCATAGCCTATTCTGAATAGACGGTAGTATGATCTGTACTCGGGATACAACTCCACGTACCGCTTGAGTAAACGGCACCTTCTTTTGTTTTATATTGCTTTGATTTATTTTTTTTCGTCATTTGAATTCCGCATGTTACTTGTTTATGCATGACGCAATCGAGTGCATGGGCTTAGTAAGTCGGATTAAAGGTCCCCTATTTGGAGGGGTTAAAATCCTTTACCACGATGCTTTGCCGCGCCGGTTGATGTGTGTTCGGTTGGATGTAAGATATGTTCAATCGGGCATACTAAGTTTGATATTATTGTCTTTATTTTTGTATGTATGACGCGATCGAGTGCATGGGCTTAGTAAGTCGGATTAAAGGTCCCCTATTTGGAGGGGTTAAAAATCCTTTACCACGATGCTTTGCCGCGCCGGTTGAGTGTGATGTGTGTTCGATTGGATGTAAGATATGTTCAATCGGGCATACTAAGTTTGAGGTTATTGTCTTTATTTTTGTATGCATGACGTGATCGAACGCATGGACTTAGTAAGTCGGATTAAAGGTCCCCTATTTGGAGGGGTTAAAATCCTTTACCACAATGCTTACGCGCTGGTTGGCGTATATTCGATTGGATGTGAGATGAGTTCAATCAGATATGTGAGGTCCCACATTGTGGATTTGTTTGTCTATGAATGTGTTGCATGCATCAGGTCTGGTTCCATTCGAACACGTTCTCGAACGCCACACGAACGTGAACCTTCTGTTTACCGTTCGAACGCGTCCTCGAACGCTACGCGAACGCGCACGCATTTTCTTAGTGTTTCATGCATCAGGTCTGGTTCCGTTCGAACACGTTCTCGAATGCCACACGAACGTGAACCTTCTGTTTACCGTTCGAACGCGTTATCAAACGCTACGCGAACGCGCATGCATCTTCTTAGTGTTTCATGCATCAGGTCTGGCTCCGTTCGAACGCGTTCTCGAACGCTATACGAACGTGAACCTTCTGTTTACCATTCGAATGCGTTCTCGAACGCTACGCGAACGCACACCCCCTGAACTGAGTTATTTTCATCAGATTTCGCATATAATTGTCCCTAGTAGCTATTCCTTCGTATGATGAACCTGATTGTTTCTATGCATTATGCAAGATTGTGTAGGTGTCGTTCATCTGTATTCCCCACATGTATGAGTATAATGTGTTTATTAACTGGTATGTTTGACGTACGTTAACCTTTATGTATGCAAATTGAGACATAGATTACATGCAAATAGGCTGTATGCAAATTCGGATATGTGTTAAACGTAAATTTAGATGAACTTGTTGATGTATGCATGAGAACTTAGAAGCATGATACTCTTGGAAATAAATGTTACTTAAGCTTGATTAAATTATTACACAAATCCTTTCATTACAAGTGACATAAGTAAGGGACCATTCCGAACCCAACGGTTTGAGGTTTTCCCTTACGAGGGGTGAGTGCGGCCTTAAATCTCATTTTCCCGGATCACACCGGGTGGCGACTCCATTATTCTCCGATTTAGTCCCCCTTGGCTACTCTGTACTCCAACTAGGTCGCGAGCCTAGAACAACATGCGTCACCCAATTTCTGTGTCCCACAGTCTGGCGACTCCACTGGGGATAGAGAATCGGCCCCAAAATATTGTCGTGTAATGTTTGGATTTATGTTCTAATTGACCGTGTCTATAGTGGATAAAATGGGGGTTAATCAAGGGCATTTTGAGGCTAGGTAATGGTTTGGTGTCTTTCTTCATTCACTACCTTCCTAGAAGGTAAAGTTGTGAAGGCACCTATATGGCCATCTACTCGTAGCCTATTGTGATGGACTAATTTGGAGGACTCGTTGTTTATTCCTGTCACCATGATAAGAGCCTAAGAGGCTAGGGTACTTAAGAGAGCCTCGCTCCACCCTCCCTCTGGGGAATCTACAACGGGAAATCCATTTGACAGTCAGTCACACACCATAGCTCATTGGCACGTACCTTAGTGTATAAAAAAGGGTGCGCTCACTTGGTCGCTTGAACCCTTGATTGGGGAGACCTAGTTGTGGGCCACCCTTCGCCGGTGAGAGCCTTTGTCTACACTCTTGCGAACCCACCCGTAGACCGGGTTTGTATGGTTAAAATAACAAATATTTCCTTGAATATGTGTTTGTGGACCATCCTCATTTGGATGCAGTTGGACTATTGTCAGAAATGCGGACTTGCTGGGCCATTTAAATTGGGGCGAGTTCGTATCTTATGACCATTAGGCCCAAAGCTTATGAAATGTTGATGGGCCATTCTGTAGAAATCATTGTTTTATGTTTGCATTATCTTTCTTTTGTGCTTGTGTTTGGGAACATCATCGTTTGGATCCATTTGGACCATTTGTCATGGGATATGGGCTTGTTGGGCCATTTAAACTGGGACAAGAATGTATTTTATGACGATTAGGCCAAAGGCTTCTAAATGATTGATGGGACACTTTGTGCTTGTGTTCGGAACATTACCATTTGGATTTAGTTGGGCTCCTTGCCATGAGATGTGAATTCATTGGGCCATTTAAACTGGGACGAGTTCACTCCTATGACAGTTAGCCCAAAAGCTTCTGAAATGATAACGGGCCGATTTGTTTGAAAATTTTAGTTGGTTTAGTATGTTTATATATGTTACATGCATCTCATGCACCTTATGCATACATATTCATGTTAACACCTCTATGTCTTAGAAAGGCATCATAGATTCCTGTTGGGATAGAAAAGAGGGAAGACTCACCAAAATCCGAGAACAGACATGAATGAATCAGATATATAGAGGTATCCCGTATGGATCAGTTGAAAACAGTCTCACCAAGATTACTGAACAGTTGCAAGCCTTGACTACTGCTGTGGCTGGCATGGCTGTGCCCCGTGCTGGGGGAAATTCTGAGAATGTGCGGCGTGAGGAGCCTCCGAATGGGTTGGGGGATGATATCCCCACTTTTGATGATGATATGGCAGAGTATACAGCAGGCAGAGTATCTGGGTCTCAGGAAGAGTTACAGAAACTTCGGGATCAGGTTGAGTCAGTTACCCGCAAGATGAGGGGTAAGAATAAGGATTTGCTGGATTATGACACACTGACTTTCGAGGAACAGTTGCCGGCACAGTTCAAGATGCCTGATATGGCTAAGTTTAACGGGAATGGGGATCCAATGGTGCATCTCCGACATTTTGTATCAGTCATGAGTTCAGTTGGCCTGTCTCAACGCCAAGTGCAGAAGATGTTTGGAATGTCGCTCGAGGGAGCTCCCGTGGTGTGGTACCACAGTTTGGAGAAGAAACTGAAGGAAGATTGGATGAAGTTGGTTGATGTCTTCCTGAATCAGTATATCACTGACCTAGAGATCGATCTGTCACTCCGCGATCTGGAGAATGTTAAGCAGAAATCGGAGGAGAGTTTTAAGGAGTATGTGGACCGATGGAGGGGTCAGTTGTTGAAAATGCAGACTAGCCTTCGGAGAAGGACCAGATTAAAATGATCATCAAGGGCACCAAGCCCTCATCTATGGGAAGCTAAAGAGGATGAACTCCATGATTACTGATTTTCGACAGTTGAGGGAAACTGTCATGGATATTGAGGAAGAAGAGGCTGAGAATAGAAAATTATATGGTCTGAACAAGAGGCCATTGGGGGAACATCGGGAACAAAGCCCGTTTCTGCTGAGATTGCCGCTATCCGGAACCGGAGATTTTCCAACTTGGGAAGACCCCTGTCAAAGGTGCTAGAGAAATTGAAGAGGCAAGGGCTCTTAAAAACCTTGGAAGCCATACCATTACCCAATCCCCCACCATCACATTATAACCTAAGCCTTTACTGTCACTTTCACACCAACAAAAGGGCTATGACACCGACAACTGCGCCCGACTCCGCCATGAAATCCAAGACCTGATAGACTCCAAGAAAATACCTGACCCAGAAACAGAACAGCCTGACACACACAGAAACCCCTTACCCAACTACCGTGCCGTACCACCCAGCCCTATATGATCAATTCTGGCCTCCCAAAAGACCTTGTCCTAAAATCCTTTCACCCTGAAGCCTTTTGCCTGGGAATCTGGGATAGTACTAGTGAATATGAGACTGAGCAGGGAAAAACTTTTGGCTTGATTTCTCTAGCAGTGATGAGGAAGAAGTGAGGGGAATGACGCGCAGCGGTCGTTTTTACAATGATATGGCAGAAAAGGGTAAGGAAGTTTTGACAGATGGCAGAGAAGTGGTTGAGACTGTAGAAAATACTGAGGGGGATATAGTGCTGAGGCAATTGAGGAAGACTAGAGCACAAATGAGTATCCGAGAACTGTTATGTGCATCTCGGGAGCACAGGCAGGCCATGGTTGAGGCCTTGAGCAAGATTGTGGTACCGGAAGACGCCAACCCTGCAATGTTTGTTGGGTCAGTTCAGAAAGAAGCTTTGCATATATCTTTTTCTGAGGATGAACTCCCGACGGAAGAAGAAATCATAATAGGCCTCTATTTATCAGGGCCGAGGTAAGAGGCAAGAGAACGTCATGTGTGATGGTGGATGACGGTTCGTCCATCAATGTGTGCCCGCTGAAAATTCTGGCAAGATTGGGTATGAAAGCAACAGACTTGGACCCCTCCAGCATGACTATTAAGGCTTATGATGACAGCAAAAGGGGAGTTGAGGGTACTTTTGTGGCTATGGTCAAGGTAGGCCCGATTGAAGATGAGGTTGAGTTCACGGTACTGGACATCCCGGCTACTTTCGCCTTATTATTGGGAAGGCCTTGGTTTCACAAACTTGGGGGCGTGCTTTCCACTTTACATCATATGATCAAGTTCCCGTATGAGGGAGAAGTTGTTACTATTCTCAAGGAGACAAAGTCAAACTTTGCAATTAGGCAAATAGCGCAAGGCGTACCTTACTTCGATATTCTAGAAACCCGAGGCTTGGCCAAAGGCTACTGGAATGTTGAAAAGGGCAAAGGCAAAATTATTATAATCTTCTGGGAAGATAAATGACAAATCCAAGAAGGAATTGAAGACGAGCAAGGCTCTGACTTCAAAAATATTTGTCAACATTATGTTCACTACTAGTATTAAAATTAGATTTTAAATACTTAGTGTGATACATAAATATATGTATTGACGTTCGGAATCTGTTTTGAACAGGATACTGACTTCAATAGAGATTTATCTGTGAATTGAAAATGGGACGAAAGTCGCTGTTTTAACCGTAGATACCTGAATTTAGGAACTACCTTCGGGTTAGTACTTAAATTAATAAACTGTTATAATGTAACTAGTTTGACTATAAACATTATCTCTATATCAGTGTATAATCCGTTGCGTATATACCTTTATATTCTAGAACACTAAAGTGTTTTATTATATAAAGATGATATTGAGATAAACACATTAGATGTAAATAACAGAATTTATATTTAGAATATAAATAAATCTCACACGTATAACATGACAAACAAATAGCTCAAACTGATTTGATCAATTAAGAAACTAATTGTGGCATAGTTGTCAGGGACACTATTAAACAAGAATCGTATATCCACACTTTCAAAGAGTGGGTACTAGGACTAATTTGATTCTATTCAAATAAAGTCTACGAATATAGTTTATTGGGAAAAGTGCCTATAACACTATTTACTTGGTAAAAGTGCCAGTGCCATCGATCTGTTAGCCCTAGTTCATAGTGAAGCAAGTGGGCCCATGTCTAGCTAGGCTAGATGTGGATATGAATATTTCGTGACCTTTACGGATGTGGCATCACGTATGGTTATGTGTTTCTTTTGAAGAACACAAATCGGAAACTTTCAAAGTTTCGACAAGAAATAGACAAACAGATTGGCTAAAGTATTAAACCGTCACGGTACGACCGTAATGGAAAATACTTAAGCAATAAGTTTCTCATATACTTGAGAGAGTATAGTATTCTTTCAAAGAGGACTCCTCCCGGAACACGTCAGTTTGACTGTGTGTCCGAACGGATTAACCGAATTGTGTTAGACATGATAAGGCTAATCATGAGTCGCTCTGAGCTACCATTTCCTTCAACGGATACGCTAAACAGTGCAAGAACTTATTTAGAATAAGGTTCCAAAATATCTGTTTGACAGATAACATATTAGATATGAACAGGAAAGAAACCAGGTTTCTCATTCCTGAATATTTGGGTATGCTAGGCATACGTTTGGATGATACCAAACTAAAACCCAAATTGGATAAATGCCAATTGTAAGTTATCATAGGGATACCATAAGTATTGTACTTATATAACTCACGAGAGAACAATTAGATTGTTGCTCACCATGCGGTTTTCCTAAGAGGAATACCGATATGCAGTGGTAAGTGGGAGGATAGTAAAACTCGATGAAAATCGGAGTAATACTATTCCTGGCATTGAATCCTAATGGAACACAAATAGTTCATCAATGATGAAACTATTCCAATAATCTTCGAATACACAAGAACAGCGTAGGTCGGAGAGAATCAGAAAACAACTTGGGGTATGAGTTTCTGATCTCACCTCATAAAGATGTCAATCTTTTGAGGAATACCAACTGACTACGTATGTGGAAGTGATACAAGGTATCGACTCCCAATTATGACAAAGGGCCATAAAGTCCGATATGGATTCCATATATATCAACTATGTTTAGACACTAGTTGACGTACCGAAAGGCATTGTGCCTATTCGTACTATATAAGTCTTCAAGGAAGACATACATGGATGGAAACATACCATCGTACTAAGCTAGGCTTGTAGCGAAAAGGTAGAGTTATCAACATTGTGTTGATTGCGACGAAACCTTTTACCTGTTGCCATGGTAAATCCATTTGGATAATGCTTGCTAATGCTGCATGTTTCATTCATGAAATGTGGCAGCTGAATGCCAAAACCACTTTCCTTAACGGAAACCTTTTGGAGGATGTTTACAACATCCTGACGGTTTTGTCGAACCAAAACAAGCAAACTAGGTTTGCAGGTTATTCGATCCATGTTTGGATTGAAGCAAGCATTATGTTCTTGGAATTATCGTTTTGATGTAATCATAATAGTTTATGATTTAATTCAAAACGAAAATCATTCTTGTGTATATAAGGAGGTTAGTGGGAGCGCACTGACAGTGAATGTCCTGAGTAATGATGATATATCATTTCTTGGAAATGATATTCCCATAAAATAATCGGTGAAAGCTTGGCTTTCATGATAACGACTATAAGTCGTAACAAAGGTACTATACAATAGGGTACGGAACAGTGAGCTAGAAATCTTCCAAGCAAGATACTGTTACCGAATAAACAACAAATACGGGTTATTGCTGCAACTGAGGCAGCAATAAAAGCCATTTGGGTCGATAATAAATCTAATTAGATTAGATATAGTTCTGTTAGCAGCTGAGCTAGGCGTCAGCACATGCTAAAGAATTAATGGTCTCATCGATGATCCAGATACTTATTTTGATAATCATCTGATTCGTTCGGATCATACATCGCGGCGATGTGATGATCGAATAAATCGCATAAGATGATAATCATGCAAATCTGCTGACGAAACCTTTTCTCAGCAGTTTGAGCCAACTGTACATAGTTCGGGTGTCAAGCACTCGAGTGACTGGCTATAGGCCAAGTGGGAGATTGTTGGACAATTATGACCCATAGCGTCCCTATTTGTACAGATCATGGTGTTGTTTTACAAATTAACTATGTGACAAAGGAGATTGCACTCTTATCATTTGTGATTAGATCACCTAGATATATAAATGATGAGAGGTCCCTATGATTTGTTCCTGGACGGAGAATGATATGAGACAGTATCAGTCCACGTAGGATAAATCATTAAATATCCCTAGTCAGAGTATTATCGAGATTGGACATCGATAAATACTTAAAAGACTAGTATTACACTTGTGCACGTTGTGAAGGCACAACGACATAGTTCTCATATATTTGGGTATATGATACTCATGCAAGTGTAATAGGAGGTTATGTTTTACCGATGGTACGGGAAACAGCTTCGCTCTGGATAGACCCCTGCAGAATCCCATTGGTAGTATGACTATGTGTCTATGGGAGTCTGCAATCAGGGTATGTGTATTTGGTCTTAACCTGAGACTTGCACCGCTAATACTTGCGATAATCAATATACTTTGGTTGAGGTTGTCCAGGGCTTTAACAGGTTCTGTGTACGCCAATACTGGGTATATTGAGAATCGTAGTGTGTTGGGTGTGATGTTAAGACGGAAGTATCACTCCAGTCATATGGAGATGATGGTCACATAGGATACGGAACTTGTTCTCTTAAATGCTCGAGCTATCGGGATATTATGTGCTTCGTACGGGGCATACACAATTCCAGCCCCAGGCCTAGCACGTGAACATCCGATACTGGATCGACATACATAATACTACGGTTACTACGCTTGATATAGATCTAATATTCCTATAAGGATATTTCTGGAGAATTGGGTAGGCATGGCGCTTTGCTAGAAGCCAACCTTGTCTTGTAAATTGGTATAAATGTAGTACGAGGTACTTACGTGTTTGGATAGTCCGACGACCGTATTTACTGCCAACATATCCGAGGATCTCATGGGTCGCTTCCCGAAGATTCACCAATGATGTATGACTCGCACTTTAATTAATCTGGGATTAATTTGATGAGAGAGAAAATTAATCTGGGATTAATTACAGAGATATTTTATCTGGGATAAAATATTAATTAAAGAGAGAGAATGATTAATTTGGAATTAATCGATAAAATAATATATTCGATATATTATGCGAAATTGGATTTCGACGCGGAATTAAAATTAGATTTTAATTCGGGCGAACGAATTAATTTAGAATTAATTCGTTAGCGACGTGAATAGTGATTTCGCTAGGCGTAATCGTTTAATTGCGTCACAACGGAAAATTCGTTAATTCGGAATTAGCGAACCCGAGCCCGAGATTGTTTGCGAGCGCATTCGCATTTCGAATTCGAGTGCGGCACGCAAGTCAAATCAAGCGTCAAATCGCTAGTCACATCAAGCGTCAAATCACATGTCACTTTGAGTGATGTGACAATTTGATTGATTGATTTGAGTGATTGATGTGGTGGTTAAAAAGGCATTAATGGGCTTTTTCTTTTTTGACTTTTGGTAAATGAAATTGATTTTATTTATTTGTTTTGTTTTTGGAAAATAAAATAAATATATAAATGAAACATTTTTTCTTCTCTCTCCCCACCACTTTTACGGTTTCTCTATTTCCCTCTTTCTCACCTACGGCTTTGAGCCATTTTCTTTCTTCTGGTTTTTGCCGAATGAAAACGAGAAGCAGTGAGATGAAAAAAATGATTTTGTTGCAAAATCTTGTGTTAGCACACCTTGAGTTATACATAGGTGATAGGGAAACGAACACATGAGCTTGGAATCCATTCTTGGAGCTTGAAGCTTGGAGCTTCAATGGAGTCATCAATGGCCGAATTCTTGGAGGAGTTTCACAGCCCAAACCGAGCAGCCCACTGCCATAGAGAGCTCACTGCCGAGCTTCAACAAGGAGGAAGAAATGGTTTTGTTCTTCGTAGCATCAAACCATTCAATATAAGTATGTATTCCGCCTTACTCCTTTGTGTATTCATGCGAATTTTGTGCTTGATTTCATGATCTTGGGACCTAATATAAAAACCAACACTTTTATCATTTATATATCCAAGTAATCTAATTACAAAATGATAAAAGTGCAATTTCCTTTGTCACATAGTTAATTTGTACAACAACATCATGTTCTGTACAAATAGTGATGTTATGGGTCATAATTGTCCAACAGCCTTTTCTCAAATAATGTTCCGCCCTGCGTAACATGTTATGAAGTTCTTCATAGCTAGCTTGCATCGAGTGCATATGGAAGTTTAATACAAAGCCAGCATAAGAACGAGGAAAAGAAGACATAATTAAATTATGACACAGTCTTTCATCAATCAATATGCTCTGTCGTTCTAGGTATCGAATCTGGTCGATCATGTTCAAAACATGAATGCTAACAGCTCCTCTATTTTTGAGTTCAGCATAGAACAATTCCTTAGACCTTCGATAAAGTTCGATCTCTTGATTTGCCTCGAACAACTCCTTGAGTGTTCGCATAATGCTCCAAGCATCATGTACTTCAATGTACTGTGTCAGCAAATCTGGAACCATCAATCCCAAAATGTAGGATTTCACTTTAAGGTTATCATCCTTACATATATTAAAAGTTTCTCGCTCTTCTGGAGTGAAGTCTTTTAGTTTATTAGTATCCAAAAGTCTCATCAATCAATTAGTGACAGCCATCTATAAGACAATATTTTAAATAGTAGCAGAACAATTTTCATTTCAAAATAATAACATTAATTGATTATGGAATTAAAAATCTATTAATGCCATCCCATTATTTTATGTAATTCTGTAATCTCCCTCAACGGAAAAATAAAAATTTGACTATCAAAATTTCATAGCGGGAAGTGTATCCCATGATATTTACTCCAGCCTCACACTAATGACAATATTGGCCTTTATAAACCCATTAGGTAGACCTCCAAGGTCAATCACTTAATGTGACTCCTAGTTTGGTCATGAATCATTTCTTATACTTACACTAATGACGATATTGGATTAAAATGTGTTCTAGGTGTATACTTGTCAATATGCACTAATGAGCTTCATATATACACCCTCACACTAATGATGATATTGGATGACTGCGTTAACTTATCACGCTACATCTAATATTTTACCGGAGCGACCAAAGTTCTGAGCACTTATACCTTCACACTAATGATGATATTTGAAATAAGTAATAAGAATTCATCCATCTCAGTATTGACAAGACAAACCTTCTTATAATACTCCAACATTATTAATACTATTACAAAAAATAAAGTAATAACTAATCATGGGAGATTTATTACAATCAAATTCACTAATTTAATTAGGTCAAAATTTTAATTTAAAATATGTTTTACATATACAATATGTCTTATGCGTAATTAAAATAAAATACAGAGACATAGATTCAAATACATGTATAACATGTAACATGTGTTATGTGGTTAAGCCTTGCTACTGATACCGCTCTGTTGGGGCATATCAGAGCATCGCACAACGAAAGTGAGTTTAACCCGTGGATATCAAGCATGAGAGTAATTTTAAATAATTTAATAAAATATTATATTCCATTACGAGTGTATAGGAAAAAACCGGGACAGAATCGGAGTCCGGAAACTCAAAAACGGGAAAAACAATATTGGGTGCGCGCAGTGCTCGACACTCGCACACTGAACAACTTTTTTTTTTATTTGTTTTTCAAATCCTTCAGCTCTCTAGGATATTTTACCCTAATTTCTTCCAACCTTCCTTAAACACTTCAAAAACACCTAAAATTAATTTTTTAACATCAAAACAAACATCAACACATATTATAGAATAAAAATCAAGTTTTTCAAAATATCAAATATTTTTACAAAAACATAAATTTATTCTAAATACGAACTTGCGTAAATTTTGTATCCAAAATACAAACCAAATTAAAATCCCAACAAGAAGTGACTCGTAAATAATTTTAGGTCACTCAAAGGTGGTCAAGTGATTCTAGAATGGTAGTCTTAGCTCTAAGCCATTATCTAGAGTTTCAAACTCTAATTTTATGTCTATGTCTAACATAAATATTTTAACCCAATTACAAGCATATTGTGTTTATACTTCCAAAGTATTCTAACACAATTAATTAGCCTAATTTCAACATTATGTATCTAATACATAATTCATCACTATATGTCTCACTAATGAAAACTCACTAATGAAAAACATAGCTTTTGCAGAATATCAAAATTACCTTGCAAGGTTGATTCAAAGATCCAATCTACTTCTCGTTGTTGAAATGTTGTGGAGAAATTCCAAAGTTAGCAAGCTTGACTCCAAGATCCAATCTTGATTCCAATGCTAGCAAGTTTCCCTCCAAGATCCAATCTTGATTTCTCCTAATTGAAATGTTGTAGATATCGCACAAAGCTTCTGTAAACACTTCTCTAACTTAGGCCATTTTCTCTAATTCTTTCTTTTATTTAGCTTTCTCAAGCTTTTGCTTTGCTTAATTAAAACCTTCCTAAAGCTTGCTATTTATAGTAAAACTTATACAATTTTTAATTAATAAAAGTTGTAATCAACTTTTAGGTGGGATTAATCTAATTTGTCCAAATATATATAATTAGGTGTGACTAATCTTCATTGTCTACCACTTTGATTTAATCTAATTAAATCAAGACAAAGATTAGGAAATGGATTAGTTCAATATTTGCCACTTTGATTTAATCTAATTAAATCAAGCCAAAACCACCTATTATTATATACTTATAATTACTATAATATCCTCAAATGGTAGAGATAATTATGATTTTACAATTAAGCCCTTGTGTAATTATTGAATTAATCCAATTAGGTCAAAGTAAATAATCAATGTTATCCAATAACACTTGATTATCTAAGTTGATAATTAAAATATCGAATATTATCTTTATCAAAATTAATCGACTACCCAAGTGCTAACCGAGTACACTTCATATCGGGACTCTCTAAGTTCAGACACGTTCGTCATATAAGCCTAACTAATATATAAGCAATTCAGCCACCTCTGAATTCGTGAAGAACACAAACGACCTTTCTAAACTATACAAGTCGAGGTCATCACATATGTTTAATAATCCCTCCGTCGTAGGCTATCCGAGTTATGCTTAGGAAATATAGAATATACCGTCAAGTTTATGAAGCTCACATCTCATGTCGTCATGTCCACGATTCTTCATGACTGATGTGATCCTCCCTAGGTGATCGACTTTGGCCAAAGATTTAAGAATCGTGACTTTACTCACATGGATACTTAAACCCATTATGGTACACATACGGGCCGACAAATCCTATCTTACTTCGCACTTGATTACTGAGTGCATCCGTCCACACCCAATGAACATCTAGAGGCCAGACCATGAAAGATTTCTGACATATATAGCATCAAAGTGTGGATGATCTCACACAAAATCAATGTTATCATATTGTCAAAGAATTACATATGCTATTGGAATCACATGTGAGTCATTCAGTATTCGGTCCAACCAATACGCACACGTCTATACGAGTTTCCAAATCTCATGGTACATCGGGTTAAATCATTGGAACTCAAATTCCAATATACGACATGTGCTAGTCTTCTAGGTTATAGGAATTCGACCGTATTCCAAAACGAACGACTAGAAATATATATACTTTAAGAATAATTTACAATAGTAATATTTATCCCAATGTCGGATCAACTAGTGTCTAGTATTACTACAAGACTATTCTAATGTCGATGTCATTTTTAGCATATCTATACATCAATCTAATACGTATTATGACAATACCATTAATAAGGTATGAAATGAAAATGTAGTTATTTTATTAATAATTAATAAAATGTAAAATACATCATTCGGATTGGCACTCCAAGCATCAACTCCAACAGATTTATCCTTTTTGTAATAGATTGTATATAGCTTATGTAAAAATATATTTTTTCCAATTTGTGTATTATATTGTTCTGCTTATAGTTAGGAATTTATATTTATTGACACTATGTTGAGGTGTGAATAAAATAAATACCTAAAGGATATGAATAAATGATACAAGATGGGTGAATTGGGTATTATAAATTTTCGGCTAAATAATCTCAATACTAAGTACAACAAATATATACAATTCAAAAGCCTCAACAGTAAAGTTACTTAACAATAATATCTAACAACAATTGAAATAAGCGATAAAAATAATGAGTTTGAGTTTGAGAATTTAATACCGAATTTTTACGTGGTTTGGCCAACCATACCTAAATTCATTTCTGCAAGCTCGCTGCTTCAGGATTCACTATCACTATTTGACTTCATCGGTGTAATTAAATCTCTTATAAACCAACTGATCTCCAAGGTATCAATAAACTCCTACAAAGTGTATTTCATACTACAAGTGTTTCCCACACTCAATTATGGTGTCTCACTTACATCTTAGCCCTAAGTGTATCCCAATATTCAAATACAACTAAGATTGAAGAGGAAATCTCCTCCCAAAGAACAAGCTCCTTAAATGAGCAAATAAACAAGTATAAGAGCAAATTTGAAAATGATTATAAAAGGAAGTTAGAGCTCAAGTATATCTCACAAGGATGATCAAGAATGATTATACGTTATCAAATCGAATTTATAAATATATTTATAGTTCCAATCAAAAACTAACGTTTAGGCATTAAAATTGGAATTTGACTATTGAACAAACAACCGATGTTGAGAAGGAAATGACTTCCAAAATTAACGTGGCAAGTTGCCATTATGCCCTAAGAACGATCGATCGGACAACTGATATTGTCCTACGAATGTTTGGTCTTGCATCTATAATTTGACCAAGTCTCTATCAAGATTCTGACCGGTCTGAGACTGGTGGTGGTGGGACGTATGATCTTGGCAATTTTTCAATAATTGTAATTTTGGCCCAAGTTTCAAAATTTTAATGATTTTACAAATAAGACACATAAGTTTTAAAAATTAATGAGTTGACCTAAAATAACAAAGTTAACCATTCAAATAGGGATCACTAAGGATATGAAGATTATCAAATTGGTTATTTATCATCTAAGTCCAGAATTGATAAAAACTTTACAAATATGACGATTAAGTCCAAGATTTCAAAACTTTTAAGAAATTACATATTTAGCCTAAGAAGTTTAAAAATCTTACAAAGTCATTTTTCAGCAAAAACAAATTTGACAAAAATAATGAATTATTAGATATAGATAGACTCGTGCGTTCCTGCAGTTTTTTATTTTTCAAAAAATAAAAATAAAAGAAATGTAGCACTTACCAAAGTCGGTTTAGTCCGCCAAGTTAAGGTTATCGTCATATTAAATAAAGTCTTATATCAAAGTAAAAGTGTGATATTCTAATTCTATCATGTATATAATTATAAAGATACATAAAATACAAAAAATATACATGAATCTTGTAAAAATTCAATATATCATAATCATTAATTTAAATACGTTGTAGATATCAAGGTATGTGGAAATCCAACGTACCACAAACATTGATTAAATGTATTATGAAAATTCAATGTATTCTAAATATGAATTAAAGTTGAGAATTAATATAAGTATTAATTATAATGAGGAATTAAATATAAGTTGTCCCCTAATTTCTCTGGTACCACGTGACGGCACCAAAGGAGTTATAGGACAAAAATATATGTAAGTATGAAGTATGATATGCATAAGATATGTTTTAATTGAGCTCTTAAATGCTTATAAGATTGAAAGTGAATATTATAGGAAATGATTTCCTTATGCGCAGCAGAAACGCTTTAGGTTCTAGGATCGACCTTGAAGAATTTTCTGCCTTCTCCCTTGATGAAATCGAATCCTACCAACACTTGATGACTTGATTTGCTCTTGTTTTGAATATGTTTCCTCGAGATCCGTTGCTTGGATCTACCACCCGATCTTCCGAGTTATGTCTCGACCTTGAAGAATTTTCTGCCTTCTCCCTTGATGAAATCGAATCCCACCAACACTTGATGACTTGATTTGCTCTTGTTTTGAATATGTTTCCTTGAGATCTGTTGCTTGGATCTACCACCCGATCTTCCGAGTTATGTCTCGTTACCAACAAATAGAAGTGTGGGCTTCACTCACAAAGTTTATTCCTTAAACTCTTTAGGGAAGATTATTTTTACAAATGTTTCTTTTTATTCTTTCAACACTTGAGAGAATTAGAAGAAACTCTCTAACTATTGTTTTTGGTATTTGGAAGAATGAATGAAGAAGATAAAGTACTTACTCACTCTAATTTTTTTCTCTTCTCAACACTTGAGAAAAAATTTAGATTTTTTATTCCCTTACTTTCTTCTCAATATTTAAGAAAAATGATAGATATCAACTCTTTCAACCCTTTGAAAGTTCTGAATCGTATTCTCATTCAAGGCCAACAATTCCTTATCAATAATATGGCAAACATCATTATATGTAAGACCATACTATAGCATGTGAAGTGGACCAAGATTAGGTCATTAGGTATGACCTAATAGATAAAATGCTTGGACATTATGGCAAGCTATAATGGGTTGTCTCCATGATAATGCAAATATAATTAATGATATAATTATCTCATAATTTAGAATTATCAAAATAATGTAATAATTATCTCATAATTTTATTTTGATTATCTTATAATTAAAGAATTCTAGAAAAATATTATATTGAACTTATATAATATAGTTTTCATTTGTGACAAATTATATCATTAATCTCATTAATAATATATAAATATATATATATATGAGAGTATATAATTAGACAATATAATTATATTTTATTTGCTATAGTAAATCGAGCTAGCACATGGACCAAATAGACCTATAGTTCTGAGCTCCAATAATCCCGAAATATTAATTAAACTCTTTAATTAAATATTCTGAATTATTAACTTTGGGTTATTCCACTAAAAAAATGAAGTTGCACTGTTGTTGTCGTAGATGGAAAATATTAGCCGAACAACTTAGGTGTCCATCGATATAGTCATTGCATAGGGATTGGCCCTTCACGAATGTAATATCCCGGGTTTTTCGAAACAGTACGGGAAAATTTTTGAATTAAAGTGAAAGATTTGGAAAGGGATGGTATTCGAAAATTAGACTTCATGTGTTGGAAAATAGGTGGGAATATTTTAATGTGAAGTTTCATCGCGTTGGAAAACGCATGATTTCGAGAACCGGTTACGCGATTTCTAATTTTATCGTTATACGCGTAAATATTTCTTGTTTCGGCTATAAAGATAGCAAAAAAACTCCAATTGAGTTGATTTCTGAACCATCAGACTCATTTTTCCGATACGAACTATTTTCATGTTGAATAATTTTTGAAATTTACATCAGAAGGGCTTTAAAAATACAAAATTTCTAGAAAGTTCCATGACGGGCCTGATTGTAATTTTTTAGGGTCACAATGTAAATTTCAGAAACTTTTCTATAAATACCCCAAGGTTTTATGAAATCACAAAAAATGGCAAAAGAAACCAAATCTCCCAAAACGCACCCCTTTCCACTAATTCGCGTTACTATCGCCCCTGTCATGCCGGCGGCATGCCAGCCATCGCCGACCGACGTGATGGGACAGAGGGGTGCGTCGGCCACCCCTCCACCTCTTGGTGGCCGGAGGCAGCCCTAGGATATTGGCGAATGGCGAAAATGGGAGAGAGACGCGCGTGGTGGGTTTTCTCGATCCCAGCCCGTCGTTTTGTTTCATGGCCCGAGCCACCTGTCAAATCGAAGCTCTCGAAGAGTACTACAAGTTGGCGATGATGGATTTTTCGATCCGTGTACGGTTGCATGCGAAACGAGAGAAGAAGATTCAGATGAATAGTGACCCACGATGAACATTAGCTCCGATCGGAATTTCGTCAATTCCAGTGCGTATGTTGGATCGTTTATAGTCCGTATATGGCCTCGAAATCTCGGTAAGACCTCCCGGTAAAAATTCGCTAATTTCAAGTTTTCCATTAAATGTTCACATGTATCCAGTAGTTTGTAGAGGATTGTATTGATATAAATTGAATTGTTTGAGTATTAGTATATTGAATATGAATATTCGGTAGAATCCGAGTGAAAATGGAACAAGTTTGGTTGATCCGATAGAATATGCAAGTTTCCGGTGAAAGTGAATTTTTGCATATAATGATGTGCTTTGATTTTAACGATAGTTACGAGTTATATATGATATTAAAAATATGTTTGGATAAATCCGGATAGGTTCGGAGGGTTTGAGACCCTTCCCTAGCGTTTGCGAAAACGTTTTCGGAAGATTTTCTAAGAAAATGCATAAACCGAGAATTTAAGTTAACTGATGAATTAATTTAGTTTATAATGATGTTTTAAGACTACTGAAACTGAAAGTGTTGAAATCAAACTTGTTTGGGTCGTCCCGAAAAGATATGGCACTTTGTCAAAGTTAAGTCGAGAATTTCATAAGTTGCGATTTTAATGATGTTTCGCCATTTATTTTGGCAGACTTGACTAGGACCTGGAGTGCTCGTGAAGCCAGATAAGTAACCCATGCGACGAGAACTTCAATTGGTGAATTTGTGTTTTAAATATTTATATACACACACATACATATATACATAAATATAGACGACTAACGTGTTATGATAAAAGAGAATAGTTAAGAGGTGATTTTGAGTACGGGGTGCAAGATTACATATAGTTAAGTTTATCGACCGCCACAGATATGAATTTTTGTTAATGCTTTGATGTGAAATGAAATATCTGATGAGCATAATGTCTATATGTATATATAGATGTACGTAAGGGTATGAACATGTAATGATATGATTACGTGTAAGTAAATGAATAGGTAAATGTATAAGTATATGAACATATATTTGTATATGTGTTTGATGATAAAGTATGTATAGGTTTGTTATATGAAATCGACAAATGGGGCAAACCATGATTTCTGATTTGACATCAGTTATGTATGAATATGGTATATGAATAAGTAGTTATTTTTTCTATATGCGATTTATTGTATAGATATTGAAGATGTTAAGCAGGATAAGAATGGGTATAACCCAAACGCTTTTTAAATGAATATGTGTAATTAATAAGTTTTGTATCAAAGGTTTTCAAATAGAAAATAGGAAACTAAATATGTTTGTTTAATAAATGAAAGATATAAGGATTTTTAAAGTTATGGTATTGGCGTTCGTAATAATATATAGATTCGTACGTTTGAACATATGTGTTATGTGAGTGTTTGAATGATAGCTTAGAGTGTTTTCATGGATGTGCTTGTGTATGAAAGATTGTGCAATGAGTTTGTATTATGTGATATATGTGTATGTTTAATTGGTCAATGTTATTGTAGTATAGTAGTCGAGCTGGTTAGGGATCCATTCGTACGAAATTCAACCCATACTTATTCTAAAATAGGTAATGAGTCTCGTACGAGCATTGTGTGTGTAAACCAGCCATATGTATGTGATGTTGAATGATTTGATCTTTAATGTAATGGTTGTTGTGTGTCCTTCGTGGTTGGTTGTTTGATGTTCTTAAATGTTTATGAGTGTATGTGTATGATGGAACTCGTGTTATGTATGCATCGTGTATGCTTATGTGAAATAAATGGATGATTTGAAATCGATGAGAATACCAAAGTTTGTAAAGTGTGTTTACCAAATTGTAATGGTATGTACGTATATGTATAAGAATTACGATATTGTATTTGGATGTATATAAGAGAAGTGTGTATCAAATTGAAAGAAGTGTGATTATTTCAATAATTTGATGATATTTCAAAAACGCTTAATCGTAATAAAGTGCAATAAGTCAGACTTCACACCACTAATAATGGAAATGGATTCGATGTAAAATGACTTATTTGTGATGTTCAGGTCGAATGATTTGTGTAATTTGGATGTTTGGCTAAAATATTGACATATATGTGAATATGTAGATTTGAAAATTTGTCATGGTAAAGTATAAAGGATAATAAAAGTTGGTAAATTTGAACTTGTAATAATTTATTAATTTTGTTAATCTGTTGATTTATTTGACTTGTGTGTTTATGGTAGCATGGTTACTTACTGAGTTTTTAAAACTCACACCAAACCAGTTTGCTAGTTTTGCAGGTTGGCTTCCAAATTGGTCAACCACGACAACTTTGGAAGTCATGCTCGAGACGAAGATCACCCAAACGGCAGTCACCCTCGCAAGTCTCATGGGAGAAGTTATAGAAGTTTAAAAATTTTAGGATATTTTGGTTATTTTTTTATTTTTTCGTGCTGAGCACGCTGTTTGTATATATATTAGTAAATGTTATGATGGTTTATGATTTGGTGGGCACAGAGCCATTGAGTGTTGATAGATGAGGTGGGCGCAGCCCTTAGGATATGATTTTGATGAGATTTTTGTGGACCTGGGGTCCTTTTATTTGTTTAAAGTCTTCTTAGATTCCCTTTGATGCTGGACTGTGATCCAGATAGTCCAATTTTAGGATACGTCATACCGGATTTTCGTAAATTTAGAGGCTTATGGAGATCAGTCAATCTTGTCTCTTGCCGGTAGCATCCTGCCTCTGGTGGGGTGTTACAACGAATATCTCATAATTAGAGTCGGGTCATAAAGTCCGTTATATCCCTCTAATTATTTTATACCTTAAGTACCATTGATTCTCTAATGAATAATTTATTCATCACTATTATGAATATTAATCTTTCTATTCGCAATAGAAAGATTTGACCGCTCTAATCGTTCAAGTACCGAATCAACCCTTAAGAAAGATATTTTTCTACTTCTTTGCAAGAATGAGTAAATTCCATATCTATTTAAAACATGTTGACGTTTTGGTGGCGGAAGAGCGGTTTTAGGCAAAAATAGTTTTTAAATATTTTAAAATTTTCCAAACGAATTAGCCGATATCCAATACCTCTAATTAGATCGTATTTCACTTAAACATATTATTTGTTAAAAACTTAACGGCATAAACTAATCTAAAAAAACGCGATAAATATTTTACGGAAACTTTTCCGAATTAATACTACAAAAAATGGGTAACCGGTCAACCGAATACCGAGTCGGGTCGACCAAGTCACTTGGGTAGTAACCGGTCACCCCTGGACTGTTCAAATAGTGAATAATTCACTGCTTGGATAGCCCTCAAGCAATAAGCCTGTTTTTGCGCAATTTTATCGTTTTTGTGAATTTTCGACTTGGAACCTTTTTCGGTATTTATTTAACACCCAATATACATCCAAACATCATATTTTTACTCAAAAATATTCTGTTTTCTAGATTTGATCCAGAAATTAAAGTTGTGAATTTTTCATGTAAAAATCCAATTTCTCACCAAATTAATGTTCACCATTTTAAAGTAACCACAAATGAAGTCTCAAGAACAATTCTAGGCATTATATGAATGGCTACAACACTCTAGAATGGAATTATCATATCTTGAATCTAATTCAACAATTAATTCAAAATAACACATGCTTAAACGAAGAAAATAAAGGTCATTATCAAAATCCAACAATACCAAAATTTGGAAGAAAATATATTATCTAATAATATAATAATATAGTAATATATATATATATATATATATATTATATATATATATATATATATATATATATATATCAAATATATATTAACATGCTTAGGAAAAATAATTTCCAAGACTAGAAACAAAAGAATTACCTTAATCCAATTAAGCTTTTGATTTTGCTTCAAACTTTCCATATCTTTCTCCTTTTGATGTTCTTCTCTCGAAACTAACCCTAACCCTTTTATTTTATCTCTCAATACCTTGAGAAGATGGCTAACCCAAATATGAAAACATATTTTTCATTTTGAACTCACTATGGACAAAATTATAAGCCTTTTTGGTCATTTACCAAGTCCAATACTTGATCCAAAAAATTACACACATTTTATCTTATGTAAATAAGATTAATTAACCAAGTTTGAGTTAGTGGAGTCCATGTGTCACACACGCATGGTTTGGCCAATCACAATTAAAAATATACCAAGAATATTCTTTCTTCTAGAAAGTTAAAATTAATTAACAATTTAATTAATTTGAATTTCCTTTCACTAAATGATAAAAATAAGGTTATGAGAAAATATTCCAAGAATATTCTGTTTTTATCATGATTAATAATTAATTAACATTTAATTAATTCAATTAACCATAATAAATAAAATTAATTACCATTTAACCATTAATGTGTATCTAATTAAATTATGTATCGTATACAAATACATATTAAAAATAACGCGCATGTGTAAATTATGAATATTCCGAATTATCCATAATTAATTGTCCAAATGCTCAACGAGTACATTTCATATTGTGAGACTCTCTAAGTTTAAGTTTATCTGTCACAGAAACCATTTCCTTGTCCGTAATTTATCTCCTCATAAATTATGATGACCACAAATAATCGAGTTGAACCATACAAGTTGATAACATTGAACCATATAAGTTTATCTGTCATAGGCAATCTGAATTATTCCGGAAATATAGAATAACATCAAATCTTCACTATGAACAATTCCAATATGTCATGAAATGATTGTGATTCTCCAAATAAATACTCAGAACTCGTTTTTCGTATTATATCTCGGCCAAGGATTTTAAGGAATCACTGATTGGATATCTAAATCTCATACACGGGACTGACAGATCATCTCTGGATACATCACAAGATATCGTAAGTATCGGTCCACACCCAACAAACAAGAGGAGGTCTAATCTTAAAAGATCATTGACGTGACTTCTATCAAAGTGTGGAGGATATCCTACATATCTACCGTGGTATCTCAAGTCAAATGAGCAAATATGCTACTCGACTCGAGAAGGTTCCTTTTGACTTTGGTGTACCATCTATTAGGAATCGTCAAGCGATTCGTTCAGCATTTATGTAATAAATATCTACATGTCTATATGAGTCTCTCTAAGACTCATGGTTAACTGAGATAAGCCATCGGAACTATTCTAATATACGACATGTATCATTCTCATCGGTTTACTAACCGACCATGTATGTAAACCTTGACAAGGAAATATTTTAAGAATAAATCAAGTTGTAATGTTTCTCAGTATCTGTTGAGACGCTTTTGCAACTACATTACAATAACTCATTCTATGGGATATTTACGTCTTTACCACTAAACAAAAGATTATTTCGATGAAAGTACTAAATTTTATTCAAAATAAAATATAAAAGTGCAACGTATTTACAATAAATACATCAAAAATTGATGCGCTGAGCACCAACTCTAAAGAAATGTTCCCAGCTACACACCAAACCATGTCCCCAAAATACGTAGCTATTGGCCAGGACTGCTTCACCAACCTCACCTTAGTAAATCAAATGACATAGTCTGCCATGCAGAAGTTCGTATTACACTCAAGATTAAGATCAATCCATATATGACCATCTAGTAGATTGAAATGAATTTCTTCATTTAACAGATATTATATCATTTCTATATGGGTCCAGTCCTATATGATCATATCATACAAGGTGCCTCCATTCTCATGTCACCACATGAACGATCCCGAATCAAGGTCGCCATACAAGTATAGAATGAACTGCAGCTATAGATAAACCACAAATAAAGTACCCACTTTGTTTGCTCTCTATGGACTATTTCATATTACTAACTTCAGACTTAAATCCGCTTGTGTATGACATTCATATAATAAGTCTGAAAGCACACGAGTAATCAATAGTAAACAAGACAATTTACAATATTCGATTTAAATCAAATATTTTTGATAAATACATAATGCATCTTTTATTTCAATAAATAATTATGTTTACAATACATGAAGCTCTAGGGCATACATCTCAACAATCTCCCACTTGGACTAGAGAAATGAGACATGTCATGTAATCCTAAACCCTTTAGGTGACCTTCAAAAACTTTAACCGACAAGGTCTTTGTAAAAGGATCAGCTAAGTTTTCAGCGGATGCAATCTTCATGACAAAAATGTCATCTCTTTACATTATCTCCCTGATGAGATGATATTTTCTCTCTATATGTTTTCCCCTCTTGTGGCTTCTTGGTTCCATGGGATTCGCCACTGCACTATTATTATCGTAATAAAGTGTGAGTGGTTTATGCATATCTGGAACAACTTCCATATCCCCTAAGAACTTCTGAAGCCAGACTGCTTCTTTAGCTGCTTCGCAAACTGCTACATATTTAGCCTTCACGGTTGAGTCATCAATATAAGATTGCTTTATGCGCCTCCATACAATGGCCTCACCATCTAAGTTGAACACGGATCCAGATGTTGATTTCCTAAATCGACATCCGTCTAAAAATCAGAGTCAGTATATCCCTTGAGGATCATATCCTCACCAGAATATACAAGCATATAATTTCTCGTTCTCTTAAGATACTTGAGAATATGTTTCACAGCCACCCAATGATCTAATCTTGGGTTAGACTGAAACCTACCGACTACTCCCAATGCAAAGAAGATGTCCAGTCTCATGCATAACATATCATACATGAGACTACCAACTGCTGAGTCATATGGGATTTGTCTCATTTCCTTAACTCTTTGAGGTGTCTTAGGAGACTATTCATTTGACAAATGAATTCCATGTCTATAAGGAAAATTGCCTTTCTTGAAATTCTGCATCCCAAATCACATAAGAATCTTGTTAATATAGAATATCTAAGACATTGTTAATAGTCGTCTCTTGCGATCCCAAATAATTTGGATCCCAAGTACATAATTGGAATCTCCTAAATCTTTCATTTGGAATTGTATAGCTAGCCAGGTTTTCACGTCCGATAATATCTTTACATCATTTCCAATGAGTAAAATATCATCGACGCACAAATCTAAAAAAACCACATTTCCGTCAATGACGTGCTTGTAAACATAAGACTCATCAACGTTCTGTTCAAGATTATAAGACTTGATCATGGTATCAAATCTTATGTTTCAAGATCGAGATGCTTGCTTAAGTCCATAAATGGACCTTTGCAGCTTGCAAACTTTTCGCTCTTGACCTTGGGCTACGAACCCCTCCAGTTGTACCATATAGATACTCTCATCAAGATTTCCATTCAAGAATGAAGTCTTGACATTCATCTGCCATATCTCATAGTCATAATATGTGACAATAGATAGAAGAATGCGGATGGATTTGAGCATGGCTACTAGCGAGAAAGTATTCTTATAGTCGACTTCCTCTTTCTGTGTATAACCCTTGGCCACTAGCCCAGCCTTAAAGGTCTGTACCTTCCCATCTACTCCCATCTTTCTCTTATAAATTCACTTGCAACCTATGGGTTTTACCCCATCAGGTTGGTCTATAAGTTCCCAAACTGAGTTGGAGTACATAGCCTTCATCTCAAGGTTAATTGCTTTGAGCCATTCTTCTTTATCAGAATCATCCATTGCACTATGATAGATCAATGGATCATCTATACCATCACCGGATGCGACAACTTATGCCTATTTATCTCCTAGATAGCGATCAGGTTTTCGTACAACCCTCCCACTACGTCTAGGTGGCAGATCATTCTGATAAACTAGCATCTAACGCTCTGATATTGAAGGTGTTATGTTTCTGTCAACAGTTGTTGATGATGGTATGCTGGTCGAACCAGCAAGTAACTCCTCAAGTAACACTTTACTTCGAGATTTCAACTCCCTCATATAGCCCTCCTCAAGAAATGTAGCATTTGACGATACAAACATTTTGTTATCTTCCAGACTATAAAAGAACCCACCCATAGTCTCTTTAGGATAGCGTACGAATAGGCACACCTGAGAACGTGGCTCCAACTTTGTAATATTGTTCTTCCGCATTTGTGTTGGGCACCCCCATATGCGGAAATGATACAAACTAGCTTTATGACCACTCCACAACTCTAAGGGAGTTTTTGGAACAGACTTAGATGGAACTACATTTAGGATATACATTGCAGTTTGCAATGCATACCCCCAAAATGAACTAGGTAGTGAACTATAACTAAACATTGATCTTATCATGTCTAGTAGGGTCCGATTTCTCCTCTCTGCAATACCATTTTACTGTGATGTTCCAGGTGCTATGAATTAGTATACTATCTCATACTCAACTAAGAATTCCTCGAAATCTCTATCAATGTATTCTCCTCCACGATCCGATCGTAGAGTTTTGATAGTCTTACCTAATTGGTTCTCAACCTCAGCACGATACTCTTTGAACTTTTCAAAAGTATCTGACTTGTGCTGAACATACCCATATCTAGAATAATCATTAATAAATATGACGAAATATTCATAAGCACATCGGGCTTTTACATTCATCGGTCCACAAATGTCCGAATATATTAGCTCAAATGGTTGATTGGCTCTTAAATCTTTTCCAGTAAAAGGTCTCTTGGTCATTTCGCATTCTAGATATGATTCACAAACTGGTAAAGTTCCAAGCTTTAACTGGTTTAAAACTTCATTCTTTATCAATCTATCTATCTGGTCAAGGTTAATATATCCAAGTTTAAGATGCCATAGATATGTGTCATCGTGAGAAATCTTTTGCTGTTTTATTTTAGATTTTTCAACCTTAAACATTTCATTATTGAGCAGTGAATTATGTGTTAACGGCCATAACACATATAAATTATTTTCAAAGTTTCCTGTGCATATAGTTAATACATTTATACCAATAATAACAAAAATATTATTAAAAGAAACAGAAAAACCATCTTCCATGAGTTTAGAAATATAAATCAAATTCCTGCGAAAATCAGGAATAAATAGCACATTGTTCAAACATAAATAATAATTATTAAATTTTAAACTGGAAACTCACACTACTCTTGTTGAAACGACATCCCATATCCCAACCCTCATGGTATAGTCACCTTCAGCAAAGTCCTTCCATGAATCAAGTAGCTGCAAAAAAGAAAAAATATGGTTAGTGGCTCCAAAATCAACAATCCATGTGGATTTATCATCATCCACTAATAAAGATTCGATAACAAGTAAATCGTATTTACCTGTGGCCTTTTTCTTTTTCAGCTCTGCAAGGTATTTAGGACAATTCCTTTTCCAATTCTCATCCTTTTTGCAATGGAAATAATTTCCTTTGGGCTTGGCATCATTGGAGCCTTTCTTGTTCTTTTTTCATAGGCTTTGCATTTGCCTTCCCAATGTTTTTCTTCTTCTTCTTTGCAGATTTAGAAGATTCGGTAATATTTGCCTCTCCATTAGGCTTACGAGGATCCATCAACATGGACTCGTAATGGGTGAGCTCATTAAGCAGTTGAGTCAAATTAAAAGACAACTTGTTCATAACATAGTTGCTTTTAAACTGCAAGAAACTCTTCGGAAGAGTTTCCATGATCATTGTCACCTGCCTATGCTCGTCAATATGAGCTCCATGAGTTTTGGCCGAATTGAGAAAAGTCATCATCCTTAAGACATGCTCTCGGACTGATGCCCCTTCTTTCATCCTACCGGTCATCAATGAGACCATGGCCTCATGACGTTGTCACTCCAAAGGTTGCCCAAATATGTCTTGTAATGACTGCATCATTAAAGATGTTGTAGCCATTGGCTCATGCTTTGTAGCAAGAACCTCAGACATCCCTTCTAGCAAGAGGTAGCATGCTTTCTCATCGGTCGTGACCCATCTTTGATAGGCATTGTGTATAACTTTGTCAGCATTTATGGCTGGCTCAGGAGGACATTCCTACATCAGGACAAACTTAAGGGCATTGTGTATAACTTTGTCAGCATTTATGGCTGGCTCAGGAGGACATTCCTACATCAGGACAAACTTAAGGTCTTCGCAGACCAATATAGCGTTCATGTTACCTTTACATTTTACATAATTTTCTCCGGTTAATTTATCATTTGAGAGGATTAAAATAATTGGTGGAACCATAGCTGAAAAATAAATAAACATGCATTTAATATTCATTCATCGCATATTAAAATCATCAATTATTTAGGCATAAAATTAAACATGTTGCATGAACCATGTATAATGAATTAAAAACCTAAAAGAATTACTATGCCACTGAAATCTATCATTTCATAAATAAGTACCGTTGTAGGGTAGGTCGAGTATTCACATGATAAATCGAGACAATCTCAATTGATTAATATATGTGGAAATAACTATTATTCCTATATTAACCAACTACCGTTAGATTTGATCAAGGAATATTTATTAATATTTTAATCATTCTTTTGTGACTATAGCCCGTTATTTCGTAACCCTTGGACTTAACTAGTGATGTGCCGCCGTAGGGTAAGTCAAATCACCAAACACATTTAAAGTTCCTATCCTCTCGGGATCCAAACCTAATATTGACCCAAAATGGACACCATCTGTAGGAGGGCGAAAACAAAGCCGTCTCGAGGCGCCTTTTAAATCTCACATTTTCGGACTAACAACGGAGATCACCGGATATATTGTGATATATTCTTCTCCCACTCATTCTATTACACTAGTATATAATTTATTTAGATTATGCACGGCTAAAACATAACCTAATTAATACTAATGGATTATTAGTGATCTAACCAATTTTAACTCTTAAAATTTTATTCACTAATACCGATTAGTCTCAATTAATATTTTACTTATTAAACTAATTTAATTAAGTTTGGTTTAGTGACCTAATATATTTAAACACTTAAAATATTAGTTCACTAACAGGTTTAAAATTTTAGAATTCAACGAATGGACCAATATTAATTAAACTATTTAATTGATTTAAACACGTTATAAATTCCAATGGTACGTGGAATTGTATCCTGAGTGCAAACCATATAACCGTTCATTCGGAATTAGCTATGAAATTTACGTCCAGGTTTCCATCTGATATACCAAAGGAAAACATAATGTACTCATAAAGCCCATAAGTATTAAACTTTGAATTTCCAATTTTAAGCCATTAAACCAATTAATCTAATTTATATATTTTCATGCATATCATATTCCAATTTAACTTTTAAATTACATAAAATCACAGTTTATGACTAGAATTGTTGGTTTTATTCTAGGTCCCAAGATCATCAAACAAGCATGATAAAGTGTGAAATACATATCAAAGGAGTTGCGGAATACTCACATCGATCGGTTGAGACGAAACGACGAACAAAACTTCAAAAATTGCTCACTGGTTTAGGCGCCCACTGCAGCAGATTTTTGCCAAGAAATTTCAGTTTTGCTTCATCAATTGAGCTCCAAGATTGCGTCAAACGATTCCCGGCTCGTGGGTGAGTGTCCCTAACACCTTCGTATGTCTCTTGGGAGTGCTAGCTCGCTTGGATTTTGCCACAAAACCCTCCAAACTGGCTTCCCCATTCACGCCAAAATAGGCAGAACAGGGAGCAAAACAGCCCCTCTTGGGCGTGAAACAAGAGAGAGATGGAGAGAAGAAAAATGGTGAATTGGTTGGTAAAAGGTTTTGGTAATTGTTATATATATTTTCCAAAATTAAATATAACAATTTACACTTTCCAAAAGTCAAACAAACACATATAAAACAATATATGTCCATCACCTTTCAAAAGCCTTTTCCAACCACTACCAACTACATCAAGTCACATATTCCCATCAATCAAGTGACAAGATGTCACATCACTCAAAGTGACATTTGATTTGACGCTTGATGTGATGAATGATTTGACGCTTGATGTGACTTGCGTTGCCGCACTCGAATTCGAAATACGAATGCGCTCGCAATCACTCTCGGGCTCGGTTTCGCTAATTCCTAATTAGCAAATTTTCCGTCGCGTCGTAATTAAATGATTACGCCTAGCGAATTCACTATTCACGTCGCTAACGAATTAATTCTGAATTAATTTGCTCGCCCAAATTAAAATCCAATTTCAATTCTGCGTCGAAATCCAATTTCGTTTAATATATGGAATATATTAACTTTACCGATTAATTACAAATTAATCGTTTTCTCTCATTAGACGATATTTTATCCCAGATAAAATATCTCCGTAATTAATCCCAGATTAATTTTCTCTCTCATTGAATTAATCACAGATTAATTAAAGTACGAGCCATACTTCATCGGTGTATCATTGGGACGCGACCCATGAGATCCCCGGATATGTTGGCAGTAAATCGGGTCGTCGGACTATCCGAACACGTAAGTACCTCGTACCACGTTTACACCGATTCACAAGACAAGGTTGGCCTCTAGCAAAGCGTCATGCCTACCCAATTCTCCGGAAACATGCTTACAGGAATAAGCGATCTATATAAAGCGTAGTATACCGTAGTATTGCATATTTCGATCCAGTATCGGACGGTTACGTGCTAGGCCTGGGGCTGGAGTTGCGTCTGCCCCGTACGAAGCACTTGTCGGATGTCTGGCAACTAGTCTCTATAATCGGATATTTATGACCTAGTCATAGTATCCCGATGGCCGCGCAGCACTTAAGAGCACTAATACCGTATCCTACGTGACATCATCTCCACTATGACTGGAGTGATACTTCCGTCTTGACATCACACCCAATACTCTACGATTCTCAATATACCCAGTATCGGCGTACGCATGACCTGTTACACCCCTGGACGACCTCAACTCAAGTATATCGATTGTCGTAAGCATTAGCGGTGCAAGTCTCAGGTTAAGACCAAATACACCTACCCTGATGTCGGACTCCCATAGACACATAATCATACTACCAATGGGATTCCGAGGGGGTCTATCCAGAGCGAAGCTGTTTCCCGTACCATCGGTGAAACACAACCTCCTACTACACTTGCATGAGTATCCTATACCCAAATATATGAGAACTATGCCGTTATGCCCTCACAACGCGCACAAGTGCAATACTAGTCTTTTACGTATTTATCGATGTCCAATCTCGATAAAACTCTGACTATGGATATTTAATGATTTATCCTACGTGGACTGATACTGTCTCATATCATTCTCCGTCCAGGAACAAATCATAGGGACCTCTCATCATTTATACATCTAGGTGATCTAATCACAAATGATAAGAGTGCAATCTCCTTTGTCACATAGTTAATTTGTACAACAACACCATGATCTGTACAAATAGTGACGCTATGGGTCATAATTATCCAACAAGAATATCATGCATTAGTATAAATATAATCCAAGACATCCATTGGTCTTCAAATCTTGCTCCATGGTGTGGTGTTGAGTTCTTTGCGGAATCGGCTCGTTTTGAGTCCTTCGCGGCATCGGCTTTCCAAGTTAGATATAATCAAAACTTGAACTTATTACATAGGAAATAAACTTATGACCGGTGTAATCACACGCGTATAACGCAAGCGCACGTATCGTTCAAGTAGTATAAAAAAGTATCGATCCCACGAGGACTTAACACCTTTTGATATCAATTTATGAAGTTAAATGGTTACAAGTATCTAATGGATTGATTGTTTGATTGGGTGGTGACTTTAAAATTAAAACTAGTAAATAAAATTGTGTGAAAGAAGATTGAGGAAAATTCAATATTTAGAAACTATCCAGGGTTGTGAATTATTCCAATATCTTTTTAAAGATGAAGTGGTTATTTTACGTTTGTGTAATATATCGGTTTATTAACCTGGAACATGAAATTATGCAAAAGACTCTTCTGATGGTCATATACAAATACCCAGTGTAACTTAATTAATCACATTCCTATGTCAACCAAGTTACCAGAATTCATTAAGATTAAGTTCCAATTATGGCTACCCCCGCCCGACAGGTATATTCCTATCATGTAGGGAAATCTATTAAAGGGTTATCTATCCTCAAGGAAGATCGTAGGTTATTAAGTCTAGGGTCTTAAACCTAAAATCTCTTTTCCAATTTCATTTTAAGTTTACCGAATCAATCTTATTAATGGCCAGTTAACAAGAAGCATGAAAACTAAGGCACAATAAATAAACCTTTATATTACCCAAACTGTAAATTAACCCCTTATAAACCGGTGATATTGGAATTCATCACAACCCCAAATAATGGGCTTAGTTACGACACATATCTAAGGCTAAGAAAAGCTTAAATAAAATAAAAGACATAAAATAAATGCTGAAAAGTAAATGCGGAAAAGTAAATATTGAAAAGTAAATGCTGAAAAGTAAATGTTGGAAATTAAAAATGTAAAAATACAATAAAAGAAAATGCTAGAGTAAAAGGATCCAATTTTATCACTACTATTTTAGATATCTCACTTATTATAATATATAAAACAGTAAATCGTGAAAGGTCAAAAAGTTCGGATCCTGTCGGAGAAAATAAAAGAAAATAACAAAACAAATCACAATTATTAGGAAAAGACAGAGATATAATATTTTCAAGAAAGTAACAGCTTGAATGATGTCTATGTGTCAGGGACAAGCTTCCCATCCAATTTTCTTATAAATTGGCAAACATGGTCTTTTAGAGTCAGATTCCCGAGACTTAATTGTTGTATTTCTTTTTAGAATTGTGTATATAACATATGAATTTCATGATATACATATCCACTTGGATGCGTCTCAAGAGTATTAGATATGTCATCCAAAGACTCCTTACTCAAGCCATCCCTAATGAAATTAATCTTATCTTCGTGGTTATCTGACATCATTCCTAATGAACGGAAATGAGTATTACATGCCATGCGAGCATATTTATAGCAAACAACCATTCTTTTAGCTCTTCTCTTTTTAGCATAGGTACTTCTACCTAAACTAGGCAGATGTGAAATAAAAG